>BQNB010023802.1:0-58200 GCA_026074375.1 Tanacetum coccineum | reverse complement strand
TTTTGGGTTTTTTTTATATTTTTAAATAAAAGAAAATATTCACAAACAGGAATGAGAACTTCACAAGGGAAGGGTCTTCAAACGAAACGATAATCGATTACACCTCCCCAGCAACGGCGCCAAAATGATATTCACTTTTTTACAATTATATACATAAATAAATATATAATAATAATCAGTAAATATAATTCAATTATAGTACGATAAGTATTCCGAGAGATTAAAATTGATTGCTTTTGACCAAAGCAAGATCAAAAACTCCCGGGTCGTTTCCCGTCGAGACGCAAATTAAAAATCGAGAACGTTTGTGATCGCGTGAATTGAAGGGATAAAAAGATTTGGAATTGGTTTTTCTAACTAAAAAGCAAAAACGAATGCGAGAAAACTAAAACGAAAGCCTAAAAGTGATTAAAACGTAAAAACGAAAACCGGGACTTTAACCATTTCTTTAGAAAACAAAATTTTGCAAAAATGACCCTACGGAAGCAATATTAATTTTCTTAAGTGCTAAATGACAAAAGAAAATTTTCTAAAAAAGAATTATATTTTTTTGACTTTTTTATAATTTATTATGAATTAAAAACTATTTTATAAAGAAAAAATAATTAAAAATTGCAAACAATTTTAGAAAAATCTTAAAAAAATACAAGAAAGTAGCTTGAAGTGAGTAGATTCTAAGAAAAATAAGAGCTGGAATGGTGGCTTATAGAATAAGACAGAATAAGCAGAAAAGTGTATAAAGATTTAATTATGCAAATAGATATTGGATGAGCTAATGTAGCATAGTGGTTAAGGGAGTGTGTTGTGAGGTGCTTGTTTGGTAAAGGGGAGGTCCATGGTTCGACCCTTGGCCTCTTCTTTTTATTTTTATTTATTTAATTTTTTTTAAAAATTTTTCTTTTTAAACTTGTAAACCAGATAAATATATGTAACTTTAAAAAAAAGACAAATTTTTTGGAACTCAAAAATTAGCTGAAAAATAAGCACAAAATAGGGGCAGACTATACTATTTTTTTAACTAAGGCATATAAGCAAACTGGTATGGCAGTTTAAGCAAAATTAATCTAAGACAAAAGTAAAATAAGCAAAGATAAATGGGGTCCTATATCTAATAAGCAAATTCAAATAAAAAGAAACAAAGAAAAAAACAGTAGATAAGCTAAATAAGCAAATAAGCACTAGGCAAAAATTGCATACAAACAGCCCTAAGGGGTCACTTTTGGGCTTATTTTTAAGCACCAAGAAGGGCACTTAAGGGCTGGGGCTTATACCAGCTTAAAGAACATCTTGGGGGCTGTCTACAAATGCAAAAAGAACAAATTATGGAAAACAAATAAGCTACTAAAAGGGGCTATTGAAAGCTACTGTCACAAACAACATATGCTGATGTGGAATTTTGAAAAGCCCAAGGGCTAATTTACAGCCTATCAATAAGCAAGCAAATAAGCTCAAAAATAAAAGGTGAGGCAAAACAGATGGATTTTGACTTAAAAAGAGCTTATGCTCAAAAATTTAAGGTCTAAAAAAAACAAAGTTTACTATCTGAAATTAGGATTTGAAAAAGGCACTTTTGAAACTAAAAATTAACTTGACAGTTTTGACAATATAAGACTTAAAACTAAAAGAGACTTAAAAACACTTACCCTACTTTATTTTGACACTAAAAGGGACACAAAACTAACACTCAAAAGCTGGTTAAAAACAAGCTTATCCAATAAGCTGTGACACCACAGTTTTGAAACCTCGGTTTTGGACACCTATTAACAAAACTCAAAAACTATTTTAAAGACTAAAAACCATTGAAAAACAGATTAAGAATAACTATAAAAAGGGTTGCAAAACTTGGCCAAATGACCCAATGGTTTAAAACACAGAATGACCCACTTTGGGTCTTTACCCAAACACCCCTTAAGTTTTTCAAAGTTAATTTTAAAACAGTTTCACAAAGATTTAAACAAGGAAGTTTGAAAACAGATAAAAAGTAAACACTAATGAGCAATAATAAACAAAAAGCACAAAGCAATAAGCACTTAAATAGACAGAATAAGCAATAAGCAGTTTACAAGGCAAATTTGGCAGTTTTAAGGAAAAAGCATACAAAATGACATATAAGCATAAAACTAAGACAAATAAGCATGAAACAGTAATAATAAGCAAGAAAAACAACAAATGAGCACAAATAAGCTAATGAACAGTGAAAATAAGCAAAAATGTAAAAAGAAGGCTTACAAAGGGTCCTAGCTTTTGGCAGGAGAATAAGCTTTCAATAGCTTAAAAACACAGTCCTAAGTGCTTACCATAAGCTCTAAACCAAGGCCATCCTTAATTCACCTTGCTCCTTTGCTTTTCTTGAAAGTTTCTTTATGATTATTTTTTTTTGATTTTTGAGTTTTTTAACAGGAAACTTAAACAAGCTTTAAAAAAAAACTTTTATAAGAGCTCAAAACAGGATTTTAAAGATAATAAGCTTAAATGACAATAATGTAAAGAAAACTTGTAAATTTGCATAAAAGTAAAGTGCAAGAAAATTTAAATGACAATTAAGTTAAATGACAAGAAAAGTAAACTGCAATATATTAAAATTGGTACAAACTTAGGTTAATACAAGATTTGACTTAACTCTAAAATTCGACCCTCTACAATAAGCTATTACATTCCTATTTATACTAAGATAACTAGGGTTTGAGCTGTGTTTCTTCAGTGAGTGCCTCATTGGTTGTGTTTGTTGTGTGAGAGAAAACACAAAGCAATCTCAGCCATCCTTTTTGCCTTGGACCCAAAGTTCTTCAATCGTATCCCTTCATTTGAGTAGCCAATAAGGTTTTGAGGGATTTCCAAGCTGTCTTTTGACTTTTGTGAGGTGGGGTGAATGGTGGTGATGTTTTTGGAGTGTAGTAGCAGGGTATGGACAAGGGAGACAGTGAATAGTGCCAAGGTGGGGAAAGGGACAGGGGTGACGGTTAGTTATTGGCGGGAAGTTTAGGTTTGAGTGAGCAGGGTAATGAGTTTGGAAAATTGGCAAGAAAAGTCCTTGATTTTTATATGTATGTTTGCAGTTTAAGTCCTTTGTGGGGATTTAGGTTTTGGAATTTGGCACCATAAGTCCCTCAGGGTTATATATGGGTTTACAAAGTTAGTCCTTTAAGGGACTAATGGGGTTACCTGTTTAGGCTTTGGGCTAAACGGGGTTAAAGGTGGGATTGGGCTTTTGTTTTGGCAGATTGGGCCTTTGGATGGCAATGGGCTTTTTAACTTCTAAGGCATATATAGTCTTCATATAATGAATAAATGGGCCGACCCGGCCCATTTAATGGGTGCGGGTGGGCCCATTTAACATTTCTTCATTTTCGGCTTTGACTTTGACTGCTGACTTTGGCTTTGATTTGACTTTGTCTTTTTCACGCTCTTCCATTTCGTGCTCGGTTTTGTCCATTTTTTGCTTGATTTTTCGTCCTTTTCTCGGATATCCGTTTCCTGCACAATATAAATGAAAACATACAAATACAAAGTATTTTTGGTACATTTTTAGTCATTTAGGTCCGGTTTTAATGGAAAATGGTATGTGTAATTAAGCACATACCAAAATCCCCCATACTAAACTATTGCGTGTCCTCACGCAATGCTACAAGTAAGCACTTAGAAAACTAAGACCCTCAATCCCCCTCGACTAATAACCTCGAAAAGTAGCTAAGTGTTCATCAAGGGGAAGTTAAGACTCATAAGTTTTGAAGAGCCCCGTTTTTACCATTATTAAATACATACTCTTATTCCTACACATATTTTTGTATTTTTCATTTTTCTCATTTTTTTGTACTTTTCATATTAAGCAACTAACTAACTTATTTGACTTTCGTTATTTTATAACTTTTAGGGATCATAGAACAAGATGCATTTCGATCCGAGAATGCCCCCAAAAAGGATAAATTCATCGTTCCTAACTTTTCACTTATTCCAATCTAAGCTTAAAACGAAATCACCACAAAATATGAATTAGGTTGCTAACACTACTCATATTTGCAACTTGTGAACTTTTCACTCCCGACAATTATTATATTTAAGTGAATGTGCCATTTCGAATTTCAACCATGGATGAACGTTTTGCTTCACGTTCCATCTAAGAATAATGAGTTTGAAGGCGAGATCATCCCATGTAGCGACTTTCGTCTCGGCACATCTCAACCTTGCGGCTAAGTGACCAGGCTTTTAACACCTCACAGAGACTAGTATCGGGACTCACGGACCTTCATTCAAAGATCTCTTTATGGTTTCCAGTAGATCATAGCCTTATTTAGAAAAACTTAAAATAAAATAGTCTTAGTTCAAAATCATATTTAGATTTAAGAAAAAGAGATTTTCCCTATATTTATTAAATCACGTTTACTACACTTAATATGATTATTCATTCTTAAGAAAATCCTCAACCTTTTAGAAGGCTGCAACATCGGTTGTGAGCCGGCATGATGCAACAAACTTTTATCAGCCCACAGTTCATAATTATTACTCATCAATTATTTATTTATTTATTTATTTTAACATATAATTACCATGATATAGAGAAAATTTCGTTTTAGAAAATTTAAGTATAAATTTGAACTAAAATTATTGATCTCGATTATACTTCAAAAATTGTTGATTTAAGTTTAATTTTCAAAAATAGCACGTATTATTAGTCCAGTTAGAAGCTTATGGGAGGAAAAGCCACAAATTACACACATGAGCTCTTAAGATTTCCAAATAATCCTTGTTTGGCATCTAACTCTATCATTTTTTTATCTTCGCAATCCGCGAACGCTTAGTCTAAAAGTTAAGGAACAAGCTAGAGCTCAACACGCTCGATCGGGTCAAAATTTACTCTTATTCTACCCAGCAGGAAAGTCAAAATTGTGACAAAACACTTATTTTATTTTTGAAAATTTTTAAATCTTTTCACTTTTTTGAAATTTTGGTGGTAAAAACAGGCTTACGTGAAAACAACGACTGCGGGCATAATCAAATCGAAGATCCCCCCATACTATACTAAACATTGTCCTCAATGTTTTAAGAAGAGTCTCTACGTAAATCCTAAGCCGTTTATTAAGTATGCTTAAAGATAAACATTAGTCGATAAGATTTAGATATCGGATTCCCAAAATAAAGCTAAGGATGTGAAGCTCTTGTGATCGTAGGACAAAAACCGCGAGCACGAGAAGCTTCAAAAATCCGGGGCATCCTGGACAATACAACACAAAACACAAAACACAAAACACAAAAAAGAAAAAAGGCGAGCCTCCTCACACAACAAAAAACACGTATTCATTACTACCATATTACTACTACTACTACGATGATAATACTAGGATAAGCATGGGTTGCCAACCACGAAGCGCTTGTTTTAGGTCACTTAGCTTGACCCAATCCCCCATACTTGAGCTTGTCAAGGGGGATAAAAGTGGAGACACAGAACATCCAAGACACGGATGTCCTCTTGGTAAGAGCAAGGAAAAATCTTCATCGGGCTTTCAAGAATTTTGGTGATAGCTTTAGTGCCCCGATGAGATAGTTCCAGGAGAAGAGGGGTATGAACTCTTTTAGAAATGAGAATCCCAAGGTTGAAAACTTTTTCCTCATTTTCGGATGAAAACGAGAGTAAAGCTCCTAGCCCGGGAACTTCTTTGTGGAAAGGAAGTTCATAAAGAGGAGGATTAAAATCCTCAAAAATTAAAGAAGCATTAGTGGTCTTCTTTAAATTCTTATCCGGTGTTGCAAAGTTGGTGACTTCAAAGAGGTTTCCATGAATGAGTATACCTGGAATAAATACCTAGTCCTCGTTGTTGGTTGAATACAAAGCATCAACCTTGGAAAAATCCTCATAGAAAACCGAGTCACACTCGAGAAAAGGAAGGAGATTATTTGATTCAGGAAGATCAAGTTCATCAATCAAGAGTTTAGACTCTTTGATTTTCTCTTCCTTGAAGTCAAATGGATCATCATAAACATTGTCATTATTGGTCTCATGATCAAAAAGATTATCATCATAATCATCCCATAATGGTGGGGATGAGTAATCAAGAGCATGTTCATCGGTGAACATCTCAGAAATGGTATCATCAAGAGAATTTTCATCAACCGAATCTTCGAGAATAGAATCAATTTCCTTGATAGGATCATGGTTAAGCAAATACTCTAATTCTTGAAGATCGGATTCGGCATCAAAGGGAAGATCATCATTTCCTGGTGGAAATGTGATGTGAGCGAGTTCATCGGCGAACTCCTCAAGAAAATAGTCGCTAGTCTTAGAAATGTGGAGACTAGGTGAAGAAGAAGTGGTACTGCCACTTAAAGAATTATGAAAAGGAGGGAGAAGAGATGAAGGATTACTATTTCCCGGTGGAAATGAATCACTTGCGAGATAAGCTTTGAATTCTTCCCAAATTAAATCACTTTCTTCGAGGGAAATAAGTGTGGGGGAAGAAGAAGAAGACTTGGTCTCGGGTTCCGAAATCGGAGTGGGATTGCCACTTGGATGATTTGTTGCAAACAAATCTTCAAGAATTTCCTCATGTGATACATTATAGACATCAATCATGTTGATTGATTCTTGATGAGGTTGGGTTGAATAGCTTGAAGTGTCATGTCTCATATTCAAGGTTAATCTTTCATTACCGTTACGGAGAATCATTTCTTCTCTGTGAACGTCAATCAAAGCTCGAGCGGTCCGTAAGAAAGGTCTTCCCAAGATGAGGGGGACACGAGGATCGCTTTCATAATCAACAATGACAAAATCAGCGAGAAATGTGAACTTTCTAACCGGAACAAAGACATCTCTTTCAATTCCAACCGGAGTACAAATCTCACGATTAGCAAGTTCAAAGGTCATTTGGGTGGTAATAAGCTCGGGTAATCCTAAATTTTTCCAAACCAAGAGTGGCATCAAGTTGATGCTATCACCTAGATCGGCTAGGGCTTTGCACTTGAGCTCACTAAAACCACACGAAATGAGAAATTTCCCAGGGTCACTTAGTTTTTCAGGTAACTTCTTAAGGATAACCGTTGAGCAATTTTCATTAAGGGGTGTATTTGCCAGCTCTATAAGTTTTCCTTATTGGACAGGAGAGACTTAAGCATTTTTTGGTATTTCGGGATTAGAATCAAAGCATCGGCAAGAGTGATATTGATATGAAGTTGTTTAAACATTTGCCAAAATTTGTGGATTTGGACTTTATCTTTTTCTTTCTGTTTTTCTTGGTTCATTCTTGAAGGATAAGGGATATGAGGGTGACGAGGATCCCTTTGGTGAACCACATAATTTTTTTGAGAAGGAGGTTTAGCTTTTTGGATGAGAGGAGGTGGGACCTTAATGGTAAATTCACCATGTTCCGGGTCTGTTAATGTAACACCCCCATTTTTACATATAGCAGCGGAAGCTAATCTGGGGTATTACTTCAAGGTACAACAGTCATAATCATAGAAAACGAATCAAAAAGAGTCGTTTTTGAAAATAAGTTATCATTCATTATTTCTTTAGAGTTTTTACAAACGAGAGGTTCCCAAAATCTATACAATAAAGTTTGAATGATAACGGTTTTTCCATTTTCATGTCCTCGCCACTCCGTACCATTATTTGCATTGAAATGAATCTGTTTTCATTAATCCGGATGTAGTTGTTATATTCTTGCGGTAAAAGCAACCGGAGTTGGGTATATAGGGGCTTGAAATTTTTTAACCTGATTCTAGATTAAGATAGCACCCTGGAAAAACTGATTTCTACCCTGATTGTTACTTTGGTTGTTTCCTTGATTCCGGTTTTGGTAAGGCTGAACCTGGTTGTTTTGATTTTGATTGCTTCGGTTTTGATTTTGATTCACATTAAACCCTGGTGGTCCGAGATAATGTCGAAACAATAGCTAAGCAATTGCGATATACCTAGGTTAGTAGGATTCCCACCTGATTGTAGGCTCCTACATCATATACGTTCTATTTGGCCAATGTGCTGGACAAACAATGGTAAGAAATAAGGACCACCACAAGTTTCGCAACTCGGTGTTACGGAATTAACTTGTTGGTTTGTTTGAAGCATTCTTGTTAAGTTCCTATTCATTTCTTCCATTTAAAGCTTAAGGGATGCTATTTCTGGATTAGAAGATGTGATAGAACTCGATGACTCATTCCGTTGAGCAGAAGTATCCCAATCATTGTGATGGGCGGTCATATTTTCAATGAGATCATAACACTCTTTGAGGCGCCTTTTCATAAAGGTCCCGCCGGCAGCTGCATTGATGGTATCACGATGCCTTAATGTTAGCCCGTTATAGAAGGTATCTATTTGAGTCACAGGTAACATGTTGTGGTTATGACATCAATCAATTGAAAGCTTATAACGTTCCCAAGCTTCGAATAACGACTCGTTGGGTCTTTGACAGAAATTTGTAATATCATTTCTTAACTTGGTCACCATAGAGGGTGGGAAGTATTTTCCGAGAAATATTTTTGCCATTTGGTCAAAAGAGTTGACAGAATTCCTTGGCAAACGATCAAACCATTCGGCGGCACGATCTTGAAAGGAGTAAGGGAAAAGATGTAGACGAAGGGCGTCATCGGGGACCCCATTCACTTTCATGCTTTGGGTGACATGAAAAAATTTGTCGAGATGCTTGTTGGCATCATCACCCGGTCCACGAAATGGACACGAATTTTGAACTTGTTGAATCATGTCATTCTTAAGTCCAAAAGTCGTTGCTTGAATTGCAATCGGAGCAATGGTCACCTCGACCATCTAAAGACGTTGGCACAACTCCTCCATAGCCGGAGGTCGGGAACTGGTAAACCACCTCCTCCGGCGGGAGGTGGTCCGGCACCACCGGCTTCATTAACGGCCATGTTAACTACGGGAGGATTATCAATAGGTTCTTCAAGATTAAAATGATCAACAACTACTGGTAGGGCTTGTTGTTGAAGTCAGTTTTGATTACGAGATTGAGAACGAGTGCGCATGCACTTAAAATATAAAAAGAAAATTTACACTAATTTTTTTGGTTTTTCAACAGTTTTTCACAATCTATTTTAATAACGGACAACGAGATAAGACACTTAAACCTAATAATCAACAAGCTTCACGGTAACTCTCTAAAAGAATTAACTTTTAAAGGTGAGCCGTACGTCGCTAGTGACACAAAAGGTAAGTTTTAAATCTTTGGTTCGGGAACTTATTAATGGATAATACTTCAGTTGAAAGTATTATATGTTAGTGTTCTTTTACCAACTTGATGATTTTTTTTGATAATTAAGGACAAATTTTTTTATATTTTTGATTTTTCTTTATTTTTTTTTTGTTTTTATATATATAAATATACTAATAAAAGAAAATGAAAAATATTTTTGTATTTTTGTATTTTTATAAAGAAAATAACTCCATAAGGAAGGATCTTCAAAGCACTAATTGTCAAACTTCGAAACGACAAACGCTTTTACACTCCTCCCCGGCAGTGGCGCCAAAAATTGATTTGTTTTGTAACTAACCTTTAAAAAATATATATAAATATATAATACTTATAAATATATAATAAGGATAATTATCAAGAAAATCAATGAAACCGGAAGTAGTATATGATGTTCCCGGGTCGTAGTCCCAATGAGGAGTGAATTGGAAAGTCGAGAGTCGGTTTGATATTTGATGTTTGAATGAAAAAAGATTTGGACTTGGTTTTTCTAATTAAAATGCAAAAACAATTAAGGAAAACCTAGGAACGAAAGCTAGAATGATTTAAACCTAAAACTTAGACGGGAAAGTAAAAACGCGAGTTAAAGAAAACTAAATTATCAAAAACTAAACCCTAAATGATTTTTTTAAGTTTTAATAATCCTAAATTACTAAATTAAAAGAAATATTAAAGAAAATCCTAAAACGAAAACGTTTAAAGTTAAAAAACGAAGAAAACGAGAACGGGGTACGAAACCCGTTCTTTAAAAAACTAAATTTTGCAAAAATAACCCTACGAAGGCAAAAATAATTTTCCTAGATGCAAAATGATAAAAGAAAATTTTCTAAAAAAGAGTTATATTTTTTTGACTTTTTTTTATCATTTATTATGAATTAAAAACTGTTTTATAAAGAAAAAATAATTAAAAATAGCAAACAATTTTAGAAAAATCTCAAAAAATACAGGAAAGTAGCTTGAAGTGAGTAGATTCTAAGAAAAATAAGAGCTGGAATGGTGGCTTATAGAATAAGCCAGAATAAGCAGAAAAGTGCTTATTAGCTTAAAAGGAAAAAATGACAATAAAGATTAAATGGTGCAAAACATGAATGGATGAGCTATTGTAGCAAAGTGGTTAGTGTGTGTTTGTGGTGTGTCGTGTGTGCAAAGGGGGAGGTCCAGGGTTCGACCCTTGGCCTCTCCTTTTTGTAAAAATTATTATTATTATTATTATTATTTTAACTTGTTAAACTAATAAAAATAAGCAATATTAAAAAAAGACGAATTTTATAAAATCTTAAAAATAAGCTACAATAAGCAAACAGAAAGTAGCAGAATGGCTTTTTTAAACTAATTCCTAAGTTAAGCTAAACTGATGGGCTCTAAAAGCTAAATAAGCTAATGAAAATAAAAGAAAAGCTAAAACAGATAATCTAACCTACCTAATAAGCAAATGCAGACAGAATAAGCCAACAAAAAGCAGATTGATAAGCCAGAAAAAGCAAAAAGCTATAAGGGCACCAACTGCATACCAATAGGCCTAGGGACACACTTTGGGCTTATTTTTTTAAGCACCAAAAAGGACACTTAAGGGCTTAAGACTTGAACTAGCTTAAAGTATAGCTTATTGGCTATCTAAAACTGCAAAGATCATAAAGTTTGAATTTGAAATAAGCAAATAAAAAAAAGGCTGAAAAGGTGCTGTTTGCACCAGGGTATGTTTCTATCAGTTTAAAGGACAATAAGCAAACTCAAAAATAAGCTATAAAATAAGCTCTACATTAAAAACCAAGTTAAAATAGATTTAGACCACCACTCAGTGAGCTTATGTTCAAATTTTCACAAGCTAAAACCAATTTTTAATATCTGATATATTGAATTGAAAAAGGGACTTTTCAACAAAAAATTGCTTAACCAAAAACTTGACAGAGTTGGAAAGACACAAGTAAAATGAAAGACACTTTAACTAATAACTTAAGACACTAAAATGAACTCAACACTAAGACTCAAATTGGATTAAAAAGACTTGCCAAATAAGCATTATGTAAACTGTTTTATCATGACAATTTCAAAATAGCTTATAGAAAAAAAACTTAAACACGGCCCTTAAGACTTAGAAATCTTTTTAAAACTGATTAAAAACACTCAAAATTGCTTACCAAAGTTAACCAAACTGACCCAAATGTTTTTTATCCCAAAATGACCCGTTTGACCTACTATGCCAAACACCCCCTTAAGTGGTAAAAATCAAATTTAAAGGCTGAATAACAAAAATTTAAGCAAGGATTATGGAAAACAGATATTAAGCATTCAATATAGAGCACAAGTAAGCAAAAGAAACAACAAATAAGCAAATAAGAAAATAAGCAGATTACAAGGCAATAAGGGCATTTTCAAGAGAAAACACAAATAAATGGCAAATAAGCAACCAGGAAAAACAAGTAACCATAAAAGAGTAAGAATAAGCAAGAAAAGCAAGCAATAAGCAGAAAATAAGCCAATGAACAGTGAAAATAAGCAAAAATGGAAAAGAGAACTCACAAGAGGTCCAAGCTTTTTGGCAATGATATTAAGCTTCCAACAGCTTATTAACAAACCCTATAGCCTCCCATGAGGCACTAAACCCAAGGTTAAAGCCATCCATTATTGCTTTAACATCCAATATAAGCTGAAACCATAATCTTTCTGAATGAAAAAGTAGCCTTTTTAAAAACTTTTGCAAAACCTTTAAATGAGTTAAAACAGTTTGTAAAAGCTTAAAAAGGATTAAGAGAATAGCTTGTAAACATAAATTTACATTTATATATAAAACTTTAAAGGAGACAGAATTGCAAGAAACTTAAACACTGAAATTTTTCATTAACATGGAATAAAATTACAAGGCTTTAAAATTCACATGACAGAATTTAGAAACATAAATAATAACATTTAAAATTACAATTTAAAAAAAAAACTAAAACTACTTCTACATACTACTCCCTTTCTCTGTCTTCTTTTTTTTTCATTTTATAGCTGAGGAGTTTCTGTCATTGTGTGTTTGTTGTGTTTTTGCTGTGAGGAAAAACCTAGTCCAATCTCAGCCCTTGATTTGCCTTTAAGCCCAAGCCATACAATCTACACCCTTCGTTTCTTGTTGTTTTCCCTCAACCAATAGGTGTTTGTGGGATTGCCAAAGTGGCAAGAGCCTATGTGGGTGTGGGGTGATGGAGAGTGACATTTTTGGCAGGTTGCAAGGAGGTAGGGGACAAATTAATAGTACTTATGGGGATGGCAGGAAAATTGGGTGTCATACTCTGTTTAATTTAAAGCAGGGGACGAGTTTGGGAAGTTGGCAAAAAGAACCCCTCAAGTTGTATGTTTATATTGCACCACAAGTCCATTTGGTGATAACAGTTTTGGCAATTGGCAAAAGTAGCCCTTAATGGTGTTGTATGTGTTTGCAGCATAAGTCCTTGTGGGATATATAACAGCCGTTAAAGGCTTGTTAAGCTTTTGGGCCTTTTGGTTATTAAAGGGAATTTGGGCAAGTGTTTTGGGCCGGTTTGATTTACAAGGGGTTTATGGGCTTTTAAATTGACTTGGGCTTTATGTCTTCATGTAATGATTAAATGGGCTGACCCGGCCCATTAGATGGGTACGGGTGGGCCCATTTAACATTTCTTCGTTTCGGCTTCGTCTTTGACCGTTGACTTTCACGGGATTGACTTTGACTTTGACTTTTTGGTCTTTGGCTTCGATTTTGACTTTTGTCTTTTCACGCTTTTCCATTCCGTGCTCGGTTTTGTTCGTTTTGGTTGATTTTTCGTCCTTTTCTCGGATATCCGTTTCCTGCACAATATAAATGCAAACATACAAATACAATGTATTTTTGGTACGTTTTTTGTCCTTTAAGTCTGATTTTGATGGAAAAGGGTATGTGTATTTAAGCACATACCAGTTCTCACCAACGGAAAGCTAATTCGTGTCATAAACACTTATTTTTTTTATCAATCTAATTTTTTAATTCATCATTATATATATATATATATATAATATATATTTATAATATATATATATATATATATATATATATATATATATATATATATATATATATATCTACACTTTTTATATAAAATTTTAAAATTTTTGCGAGAAAACAGGGTACGTGAGAACAACGAGCAAAAGGTAGGTAAGATCATATCGAAAATATACCACCCCATACTAAAACTAAACATTGTCCTAAATGTTTCCTAGTCTAAGGCTTATAACCCCATACTAATATTCAAAGAGTCGAATGCATAATCCCGGGCATGGGAGAAAGTATCACAAAAATCCTAAGCATTTATAAAGTATGGCAAAAGATAGAGTGTTAGTCGATAATAATCTTGATATCGGATTTCCCCAAACAATGGCAAGCAAAGCTAGGAAGCTCAGTGACCAGGACAAAACACCGAACACGAGAATCTTCAAAAATTTTGGGTTAATCCTACAAACAATCACAAGCACAAACAACAAGAATTGGAAGAGTACAAGCCTCCTCACATCACATTAGAAATAAGAAAGAAGAAAGATGGATAAGCATGGGGTGCCTCCCACGAAGCGCTTTGTTTTTGGTAACCGATTCAGATAGCTTGACTCGATCCCTGCATTTAGTTATCCATGAGGATGGAATAAGTGGAAGAGCAAACTTCCATTTGACTTTCAAATGCCACCGGCTCAAGAGAAGAAAAATGAAAAGCGGAGATGCCAGGGTCAAAAATGGTATCCTCACTCCCGGAAGAGAGAGGAAGAAAAGAATCCATCGGATAGGTGAAATAAGAAAGAAAAATTTGAATAACATATGTAAAGGAAAAATAATGGCAATCCTCAACGGATAATTTCACATATGTTGGAGAAAAAGTTATCTCCCGAATCCTGTGGTTGAAAACTTATCCTTGTTCATAAAATCATCATTATCAGGTTCATCCTTTAAGCTTCTTGGGTCATGATCTAAAAACACCCCGGAAGGGAGATTAGGGATAGTGTCATCAATAAGCAAACTCTCAAGATAGATTATATCTCCCTCCGAATCATGCTCAAGTTCTCAAATAAACCGTTCTTAATATCCATATCTAGAAAAGCATCGATTTCATCAATTACGCCTCCTGGGTCGAATCACTCATCCTTATTAGCATCGAAAAGAGGTGTGCCTAACAAAGCCGTCTCATCAAGGTTAGAAAAACAAGATTCGTTGCTTTTGATATCCTCTAATTCTTCATTAAAAAGAGGATTTACTTCACTAGAAATGTATTCGTCACCAAATTCGAAAAGAGGGTTTGAATAAATTTTCACATTATCTTTCGGAACGTCCTCATCGGGTAATGACTCGTCATCACTGGAGGTAAAATCGTCATTTTAATCGAAGAGAGGGTTCAAGAAAGTCACGAATTTTTCCTCTAAGAAGTCAAGAAGAGGAAAATCATCTATCGAAGATTTTATCATTTTAAGTTTCTCAAAATTAAGTTCTTTTGGAGGGAGAGGAGATGATGGATCATCATTTAAGAACTTCTCAAGTAGAAGAATATCTCCCTCCGGATCAAAGTCGTCATCACCAATTCCTGGTGGAAATGGTTCAAGAAGAGCGAGTTCATCGACGAACTCCTCGAGAAGAACATCACTAGTCTCAACCGGTGTGAGACTAGGAGAAGAAAAAGTGGTACTGCTACTTAATGGATTATGAAAAAGAGGGAGATGAGATGAAAGATCATTATTTAATAACTCCTCAATTAAACGAAGATCTCCCTCCAGGTCAAAATCGGCATGATCAATTTCCGATGAAATTGAATCATCTTTGAGATAAGCCTCGATCTCTTCCAAAATTAAGTCACTTCCCTCGAACGGAGTGAGGGAAAGAGAAGAGTAAAAAATAATAGGCTCAGAAGTCAGAGTGGGATTGCCACCCGTAGAATTATTAGAAAAACCAAGCACTTCTTGAGCATACTCCTCACAAGCAACGTCAATGACGTCAATTCGGTTAACCGACATATCATCATATGTAGAGGAGTATCTCGTAGTTTGATTGAGATTAAAAGTTACGGCTTCGTCATTAACCCGAAGGGTTATTTCTTCTTCATAAACATCAATTAAAGCACGGTCTTTTTTTTTCTTTTTTTAAACAAACCAATAAAGGTGTAATTTCACCATCTCACGATCATAATAAATCCGGATAATTTATCCGTAATGCTCCATACTCGGATGTAAAATTAATAGTGAAAGTAGTAAAATAAACGAAAAACAAAAATATACACTACTTTCACATTCCCATTGCATTTTGCAATTCCCGACCTAACCAAGATAGAAAATACGCACACGAACATAGGAAATACAATACTTTACACAAAAGCAACTAGCAACCAAAAAAGAACATGATATAATAGGGTAGGCTATGGTGTAAAGGTGTAACAAAACAAATATTTAGTAGTCGAAGAAAAGAAAGGAATGGCTCAGTAGGTTTTTCTAGGGGTATCTTACTCTAAAGATGAAAGTAAACAAAAGAGTTTATACGGGGATTAACTAACCAATGAAGTTAGTTAATAATATAACATGTATACTCTTTTTTGTGTAATCCTAAAAATTTACCAGTTTAGAAAGGTCACTCCATCTATTTAAAGTAGTACTTATTATGGTGGTCTCGAATAGTATACCAAGCCAAGTTCTAAAGTTTACTACAGTCACTGACACACTCATATATTTGTAGAATTTTGGGTATAAATTGGGAAACATAATAGACAATATGGAAATAAGGGTTATGTGTGCGGGTCATGTAACTAATAATCTCATAAAAATATGCTAAATTTTTGTAAATTTTGAGCATAAATTAGGCATATTATTATAAAAATAAGAACATATAGTGTTCTAATTCTCCCCCCCTTGAGATATACAACGCCCACATTGTATAAATTTATTTTTTAAAAACAAATACATAAAAAACAAAAGAAAAAACCATGAAAAACAGGAAATGAAGAATTAGAATAGAAACTCCCATGAGATTTGCCTCAGTATGATCTCTATTTTTTTGGGTCCAGGGTTTCCCGGTAAAGTATATTAACTCGAAAAGTTCTAAGTGCAAGAATGCGGCTCGAAAAACTACATTAACTCAATCATAAAGCTTGATGGATACCTAGATCTATAGCTTATGACATGTCATACGATTAAACAACGCTAGGGAATCTATAAATAGAAAAACACCAATATGGCAGAAACTAGACAAATTAAGTTTTGGGAAAATCAGAGGCCGTGTTGGTGCTAGCCCCGGACCTAGTACTTTTCAGCAAATTAGCAGATTCATTAAACACAACTTCAACTTACTCCTCACTCTCCACATCATCCCCACTCCTTATATAGGTCTCTGAATCAAACTCTCGAAGACAATGTTGCATATGGGTTTGAGGTGGGATATTACACGAGTAAGTAGGATCCTTGGTACATCCATTCTTTACGGGAAACTTTAAATTCAAATTTTGACCAGCTTGCGAATTAGAAGAAACAAATGTTGGTTGCTTGGGAGCACTATTTCCAGCGTTTAAATTTGTCACACCACGCGCATTACCATTCTTCGAAGACGGGGCAGCAGCTTTGGGCTGGTAAACAAAATTATTCTTCACATTAGTAAAAACTGTTAGCCTCAAAATATTGAGTCGAACATGAAGATCGTCCATTATGTATTTTAGTCTCGGTCAATCAATTAGTTAACGTTGTAATAGGAAAGTATCGGGAATCAGGCTCGACAGTTAATCTAATATTGTATATGTTTCGGGTTTAATCCCAAGCAAAACCCGAGCCCGGGTCCTAGTCAAATATCCCGAACGTCACTTAATGTGTCGGGGTATATAAGTAACTTTTCCTCTTTGGAAAAGTTAGTGGATTTCATTTAATATATTTCTCTTTTCTAAATTCTCTCTCAACTCTCTCTGTCTCTTCTTTCTCTCTCTAGAAATCAACTCTTTCTATTTTCTTGATCTAGATTCGTGTGGTATATGAAGTGGAAGTGAAATACGGGATCCTACAATTGGTATCAAGAGCCTAAAGTGGATAAGTGATTCCATTGTGGTTTATAAGCAATTTTCGTGGCTTATTTTGCTCAAAAAGCCCACGTTTTGATTTTTTTAAGGGCTTATTGGTTTGTTAATCTTGATCTTTCCTAGTTCTAAGTGTTAAACAGGTTATATTGTTACCATTTCTAGCCTTACTTGAGCTTCTAGATCGAATTTTAAGCTTAAAAGTTTTGGCTTATTTTTTTTGGTTCTTGGTTGCGTTTTGGTTTGATTTTGGAAGAATCACAAGGAAAATCGTGTTATTGTGTGTTTAATCTTCATCTACTAACTTAATTATAAGGGTTTAAAGATTATTTGGGTTGAAAACGAGCTTATTTGGTTGATCTTGATCATTTTCGTATTATTTGTTCTTGATTGCGTTTTGGTGAAGAAAAGACACAGATCCGGATTTTAAGGAAAAAGTACAAAAGTACGATTTGACATTTCTTGCGTTTTGCTCTCACTGCGTTTTGCCAAATGGTGAGGGACTGAGAAAAAGCATACTATCTAGTCCCTACGTGCCATCTACTGTACTAGTTCAAGCTGTTGCTGCAACGAAAGGTAATCCTGCAATACAACAACATACAACAATTGAAACAGTATTGAACATGACTCCAGAGAACAAAGAACACTTTCTATCTGAAAAGGAAGCAATTTTCTTGCTTTTAACTGGTATTGGAGATGATATCTATTCCACTGTTAATGCTATTTTTTATATAGCCTTTCTAGCTTATTTTTACATCAAATTCAAATTTTGGTAATAGGGTAAAAAAAATTCGGTCGACACCTTTTAGCGACACTTTTTTTGGGGAAAAATTAAGTAAAATAAAAAAAATTTCTATAGCATTTTTAGCTTATTTTTACACCAAATTTAGATTTTGGTAATAGGGTAAAAATAATTTTTTTTCATAATCCAACTGCGCCGAATTCCAAACAAATCATCAAACCATAAGCCAAAACCAAAACCATCAACAAGGACTTAAACTGCATTAATCATACAACAAACAAACCTCAACAACAACCAATTATACATTCACGGTTTTTCTATTGATTTTATAAAATCCCGTTAATTCATTTATCGGTTTTAATCATAGACGTGTAAAATCCCGTGAACGTGAATTGCATACAAGACCACAACTTCAATCACATTACATCCACTTAAGATCCAATAACTTTCACACTTCATAATTCACGTTAAAATGGGAACAAAGGTTACTTCATCTTCGGGTTCAGTTTTAGAGGAACCAGAGATACAGAAACTGCAGATGCAAGCAAAGATTTTCAAAGAAAACTCCTTGAACAAATTGAATGCACTTAAATCAACCACTCAACTTCTCGAAAGACAGACTTTCTCTGGTTGTCCATTGTTTAAACAAGCTTTTGCACAACTCTTTGGTGATGGTGTCAGAACCTTCAAGTTTCAGTTATCTCAACACATGAATAACTTAGAAACACAACTCAATGCAGAAACACTTCACGAGATGGATTCCAAATCCGCTCTAAGTGTGATCAAAGTACAGTTTGAAAGGTTCATTTCAAGATCTTTTTCATCTGATCGAGAAGTAAGAGAAAACTTCAGAGATTACACTAAAATGACAGCTCAAGCATTCAAGGAAACAATCATCCAGAACATGAACTCAATTGAGCAATGTATAGTAGAAAGAGCAAGTCATGAGCAAGAGCTTAAGATTACGTTGAAAAAGTTGAGTGAAAGACAGTTGCAGATTCAACAGTGCAAGGTTCAAGAGATTCAATCATCGGTTACAGGTTCAGGAGATGAAACAAGCAGTGGGATTGTATCAGATGAAGAGATAGATAAGCAGGGATTGGAAGCACATTACGGTTTCATGGCAAAGATTCAGGAAGTCTTACCTGCAGAATCAAGTTCTACTGATACGCCATTGGAACAGGTACAAAACAATGATGAAAAGAATGTGTTTGCCAATGAAAGACAACATTCTGAGAAAAATTCTGCAGAATGTACTGATGAGCGTGCTGCGCTTGCTAATTTAATTGCAAATTTAACTCTTGATACTGAGGAAAACAAAACGATTTTAAAGCAATTAAAGAAAGCAAACGCATCATTGACTCAAGAACTGAAGGAGTGCAGAACTAACCTTGATGAGACTGGTAGGGCTCTGGGGGAGGCTACTAGTTGTCGGGATAGTTGTCTGATTGCACTTCAGAACAAACAGAATGAGTTTGAGAAGTACAAAGCCTTTAATGACCGGACGATTGATTATGACATTCTTCAAACAAAGTTAAATGAAACTCTAGGACTATTAGCTCGTAAAGACATTGACATAAAAGAAGGTTTAAAAACTAAAGCCTATGAAATTTCAGTTGTCAATCAGAAACACGATGAGTTAGTCAAAAAGAGTCTTTTAACTAAGTCACAATTTGAAGGTCAACTCAAAGAGAAAAGTAAGGTCATTTCGGATTTAAAGGTTAAGGAAGGAAGAGATATTGACAAAATGATTGAAATGGACAAACAAATTAAGTTTTTGAATGAAATTCTTTATAAACGCAATCAATCAATTCAGACCATTCATATGTTAGCACCAAAATGCGCAACATATAATGGTAGATCAACCTTTGCTAATCCTAAGTACCTCAAGATAGCTCAATCTGAAAAACCATGTTTGTATGAGATCCCATATGATACTTCTGATCCTGCAAACAGATTTTGCCCCAATGGGGAAGAGACAGTGACTCTTGAAAAGGAGAGTAGATCAAAATTGAATAAAGACACAGTGAAACCATATGATTACACATATCAAAACAGTCTTTATGAAATTTTCAAACCACCATCCAAAACCTATCTTGATCAGTTGGAACGCGCTAAAGAAGTTAGGAAGACAATGTGGAGAAAAACATTTGTTAGGACAAAGCCAAACATTGCTAAAAACGTTGCCTTTCTACCCGTATCGAAATCCATTAGTAAAAGTAGACAAGCTTACAACGAAATGACAAACAACTTTAATCATTTTAGAACGATTTGTGAACAAGCTTGGTCTAATCATACTAGGAGTTCTTTTCGTAACCCAACTGCTCATGATATGGAAGTTTTGATAAAATCATTATTGATGCCTCTTTCAATCAAAACTATAAATGACAGTTATTGTTTTGTTCATGAACTAAAAACGGAAATGCATGAAGACTTTGAGTACGTTGAATCCCTTGAAAAAGAGATTGACGAACTTGAATCTGAAAAGGCTGATTTTTCAAACATATATGATCTACTTCTCGAAGAGTGTGTGTCTAAAGATGTTATATGTTCATATTTGCATTCTCTGTCTGATTTAAATGCTCATACTGGATTACAATGCTTATATCTTCACAAGGTCAAAGAATGTGAATGTCTTGCACAAAAGCTTTCGAAACAAACTGAATCTGTTAACAAAGAAGTTCATAATAATTTGTTAAAAAGTTTTTCTAAACTTGAAAAACACTCGATTTCTCTTGAACTTGCTTTACAACAATGTAAAGAACAAATGAAAAACAACTCAGTTTGCAAAGAAAACGGATCTAATGTATTTCGAAAAGAACGTGAACAATATCATGAAATACAAGATTTGAAAGCTCAAATGCAAGACAAGAACATAGCAATAAGTGAGTTAAAGAAACTCATTGAGAAATGTAAAGGAAAGTCTGTGGAAACTCAGTTTGATAAACCATCTGTTGTTAGACAACCAAATGCTCAACGGATTCCAAAACCATCAGTTTTAGGAAAACCGACTCCTTTTTCAAATTCTCCTGAAATGAGAAGTTTTCAAACGAAACAGTCGGTTAATAAAACTAATGTGTCGGATGGTTTGTTTAAACAAGTCACTCAACAGAATTTGCCTCAGATTAGAAAACAAGCAGTTCGAAACACCAATGTGATTGCACCTGGCCCCTCTAGGAATTGCCCAAAGCATGTGTCACATCAGTCACCAAGGGAAAAAGTAGGCTCAAATGACATGGTTCATAACTACTACCTAGAGAAAGCTAAGAAAAGTGCACAACTTCAGAAAGACAAAGAAGTGAATGGAAAACCTAGTATGATTGATCCTGCTAGATTACCCAACACTGCTAATGGTTGCAAACCAAAACCTAGGAATTGGCAAGCATCAATGAGTAGTCGGGTTTCAAACAAAGATGTTCACTTAGGAGAACATAGGAAGTGAACATAGGAAACAAAAGTCTTTCTTGAAGTTCAATGAATTGCAATGTCCTACATGCAAAAAGTGCCTTTACAGTGCAAATCATGATGAATGCGTCTTAGAATACCTCTCAAGGTTAAATCCTCGTGCCTCTGCACAGAATAAGGATGCAAAATCCCATAAGACAACAAAGAGATATATGCCCGTAGAAAAGTCAAGTGCATCTAAGAAACCAGAAAGACAGATCCCAACAGGACATAGGTTCTCAAACAAAAAGACTACCACTGTCCCTGAGAAAACAATGAATCCTAGATCTTGTCTTAGGTGGAAACCGACGGGTAGAATTTTCAAGACAATTGGTCTTAGATGGGTTCCTACTGGAAAGATATTCGCCTTTAGCACAAACAAGGTTGACAGTGAACCCGCGCATGGTTCAATAGTAGATATCCCTCATATTCATGCATGCAAACAAACTCTGGGTTTAAGTGCAGGTACGTCATTCAATGGTCAAAAGCAACAAAGAATTGACATAACTGCAGATGCACTATACAATGAAAAGCAAGAAAATCTCAGAGTGTGGTTGCTAAAATTTTTGATATCTAAGAAACCAGTGCCAGAATGGTTTCACAAAAGATGAGCTACATCACAATGACGTTTGAACATAGCAGTTCAAGCCTCGGTCGTCAATGTCAGATGACGTTTGAACATAGCAGTTCAAGCCTCGGTCTTCATGTAAATGACGTTTGAACATAGCAGATCAAGCCTCGGTCTTCATGTAAATGACGTTTGAACATAGCAGTTCAAGCCTCGGTCTTCATGTAAATGACGTTTGAACACAGCAATTCAAGCCTCGGTCGTCAATGTCAAATGGTGTCTGCTGAAAATAACACTTCAGGCCCCGTTCCTCAATGTCAGATGACGTTTGATCGCAGCAGATCAAGCCTCGGTCTTCATAGCAATGACGTCTGTTCACATCAGTACATGCCTCGTTCTTCATCAAATGACTTCTGATCATAACCGTTCAGAACTCGGAATTCAAGACCACAGCAATGAACAGTCAAGTTCAAAGCTGGTTCCAAAAGTTGTTCCTCTAGCAGTCAAGACAGCTACATCACGGCAAGAGTTGGGATTACTATTCCACCTTCACATAGCAATGTTGAGGACAATAGGTATATATATAGAAAATACAAAATCTAAAAAATAGAAAATTTCCAAAAAGAATCTTCTCGACATGTCTCTTGGAATCAACTATCCTCCCAACGAGAAAATTAAACGTTTTCTCGGTCTTGAGCTGTTTTTCCTTACAAGACATTCAATGTTTTGAGCTCAAGAACAAGTATATGTTACGCTTCAAGTGCGCTTACCACTTACCATTAGAGATTCTGAAGTCCATCGATACATCTGGTTTTTCAAAAAGTTGAACACAAATTTTCAAGAATTTCTCGATGACAATTCATAATCTTTCAAAATTATGTGTTCAACACTCCAACCCTCATAATGTTTTCAAAAGACAACAATTTCTCAATTGGTCCTATTTTTGAGGGGGAGTTTTTCGAAAAACAAAGTTTTAATGTTCTTGGATACATCAACATCGACAATTCTTATGTATTCAAAACATTATCAAAATGTTCCAAACCATTCATGCTGATAATATTTTCTCCCACGGAATTTTCAAGACATATTTTAATCACTGGGTATTTAAAAAAACTAAGTGTTATTATTTAAAATAGGCGGAGAAAATGTAATTAAAATATGATTCTATTCGATCTCAATGTGCTGCAGAAAAGGTTTTATGGTTCGATCTTATAACCCAACAAACTCTTAATTTTCACGACGAATCTGATGTCATAGGTGGTTAGGTTAGGAATCAAATCTATGATCCAACCAGAAACCGGAGGATCTACAAAAGGATAATCTAAAGTTATAGAGAAAATAGCTAGTCCTTAGGTATGATTGGAGATGAATGTATATGGGAATTAATGCCGACTATGATTGAGTTAACACTGGTACAATCTCAACATGTGTTTGTAATGACGTCCTGGTAAGCATTGAAGGCTTGTAAAGAATTAAAAAGAAATGTTGGATAAAGCGGTCTAAAGAAAGAAGCCCTTCCAACACAACTTAAGCAGAAAAATCCCCATGGAGGCAATACATATGCTGTCAGAATCACAAGTTGATTGCTGACATTGAAAATGACATCATGGACCCAGTGATTGCAAATGCATAACCCTTCCCAGCCATTCGGGTTTCTTCTCAACAGAAAAACTTGTATAATTTGTCAGGATGATACACACGTTATTATTGAACATCTCATTACGAAGATCGTTGATATTGAATAGGTGGCAATCTGCTCCAGCCTCCGAGTACTAAAACCAAAATGCACTAATCGAGTCTAGAGCCAAGAGATCAATCTAAATCTCGTTAGGACACATTCCATTTCAAACACTTGTTGAACATCATCAAGTTCACAAGCTGTTAACAAGAGTCCTACGCAATATCCTTGTGATATTTGCCAGAACATCCGAGTGATACTTTTAGTATTCACAATGAAGATGGAAATCCTGCTTGAGTCAGCATCAAACAAGCTCTTGGTAGGTGACTTGCGAGATTCTATATGAATCAAACTTGTGACAACTGGATATCGATTTGGTCCAGTAAATGAATTGACGGTTGATGAATTTTGATAAAAAGATTAAAACTTCCGATGTGTTACAAAAATGCTTTTACAAGTAATATGTCGATTGATTTTCAAATCAATTTTCTCGATTATCACTAACGTAAACCTGCAGGTTAAAACGGTGGTGACGGTATCCCAATCAACCAAAGTCGATTCATTACCACATATTCATGCTCATTCTACAAAGACAATCAATCATGAAAGCTCAAGATTTAAAGACAAAGACTTCCCGCTATCTTGATTTGTAGCTTTCAAAGTTAAGGCATAGTATGAGAAGGTCGGTACAAAGACACAAGATCGCAAGATGGCATAGACGATAAAGACAATGACAAAGGCTCAAAGTCAAGATCGCAAAGCATGAAGGAACAAACCTATAACAAAGAACAAAGAAAAAGACCAAGACCATATGAGCTTAAACGACAAAGCAATCTCATTTATCTCATGAAGGAGTGTCATCAATGAACTCACTTCGGGGGAGATTGTTAAGCCTCAAAATATTGAGCCGAACTGGAAGTTCGTTCATTACATGTACGGGTCTCGGTCATTTAATTAGTTAATGTGTAATAGTTCAATATAGGGGAATAGGCTCGATAGATAATCTAATTTTGTATATGTTCGGGTTTAACCCAAGCAAAACCCGGATCCCGGGTCATAGTTAAAATGTCCCGCGCGTAATTTAACGGACTGGGGTATATAAACTTTTTCTATTTTGAAAGAGTTGTTGTTAAAAAATAATAATATCTTTTTTCCTTTTCCAAAACTCTCCCATCTCTCTCTCTCTCTCTCTCTTCTTTCTCTCTCTAAAACAACTCACTCTCTTTCTCCTTTCTAGGTTGATTCGTGATTATTATATATGTTATGAAGTGTTAACGGGATCCTACAGGTTAACTCCGTAAATCCGTGGTGGGGACATGCTCTAAGCATTTCCTTAAATCGTTCCCATGCCTCCTCTCAAATGTCTCCTCGAATTTTGAATAAATCGAAGAATGTCATTATTTGAGGTGGGTAGTCTTCGAGGGAGGAAAAAAATTGATTCACGAAATTTTGGTTACGAGATACCTCCAAAGTCAAGTCGAAATTAGGAGGGTTCTTTACTCGTACCAAAACTTAGGTTTCCCCCTCAGAGAATATGGAAACATCATAAGTTAATTACATCATTCGGTACATCCCTAAATTTCAAAGTCGAGGTAATCCTTTTGAAATTGTTAATATGAGTATGTGGATTTTCCCTTTCAAAACCATGAAATGGGTTGGCTTGAACTAATTGTAGCAAATTTGTCTTAATTTCAAAATGATCCATATTAATTTTTGGTATGACGATAGATTTTCCATACCCTTCCGTGGGTGCTTGGAGTAACTCTTTCATTGTTCGATTATCCGCTATTGGTGCAACTTCAACGATAATACGAAGCTCGGGTTCGACTACGTTTGGAGCACGTCTTCTATTTCGACGTCTCGGAATGGTTACGGATGAATTATTTAGAAAATAGGAATTTCTAGTGCGCATGCACTATGCAAACAAATAAGGTGAGAAAATATATACATAAAAATATTTTTGTTTCACCAAATAATCAACAAGCTTATGGTAACTCCCTTAAGTGAAACTTGCAAGAAAGCGGGGGACGTAGTGGGAGCGAATCGCCTTAAAAACGTTTGTCCCTTCGGGTTGTAGTTCCTTGGAACAACCCTCCTAATAGCTTATTTCACAAAAGAGGTGCGCCTTTTTCGTAAGTGACACAAGACGGTTACTTTTTTGAATCTTTGGATTGGGAACTTATTAATGGATATTCACAAATTCTCTAGTAACAAATTCTCTAGTAAGAGAATTAAATTTCTTTGTGTATTTTAGTATTTAAGAGAGAACAATAAAATTCAAAAAATCCGAAAGAGCAAATATTTTTGTATTTTTTTATTTATCTATTAACTTCTACATATAGTAAAAAGAAAAAGAAAAATATTTTTTACTTTTTTATTTTTTTATTTTTATATTTTTTTTATTTTTTTGTTTTTTTTCAAAAGACGTAACTTTCGAAGACGAAAGGTTCTCCAAATCACGATCGACAAACTCAAACGAGAGAATCTTAACACAATTCCCCAGCAACGGCGCCAAAAATTGATGTGTTGTAAATTTATATATACGTATAATATCAAAGTATAAGAAATTTACTAATAATCCTTGAGGACAAAGATTAAAAGCAAACTCTACACAAAATATCTTACGTTAACCGGTAAGTGTCCACCTGTTCGTTTATACCCCAAGAATTATGAATTGAAACCCCGTTATTATTCGGACAATGATTTGAATGGTTTCAAAGTTTTTGAATTGGTTTTCTATTTCTACAATTAAAAACACATAAAACAAACAAAAAAAAGTAAACGACTAATCAATTAAACAATTAAAACTTAAAAACGTTAACGTGAATTAAAGAAAACGCAACAAACAAGCAAATATATCAAATTTAAGACCTACGAAAGCAAATTTAATTTCTAAACCTCAAATATGATAAAAGAAAATTTTACACTTATTTATTTATTTTTTTGATTATTTTTTATGATTTTTTAAAGTTTTTAATAAAAATAAAATGATTAAAAATACCAAACTAATCTTAAAAATTCTAGGAAAATTACTGAAAATGTATAAAAATGTAACTGATTTTATAAAAATTTAAACTCAAAATAAGCTGACACAGTAAGTCCTATAAGTCTTGAAATAAGCTACGACTTTTTATAGAAAAAGAAAATGAAAATGTGTATAAGAGATTAATTGTGGGCTATCATAACAGATAGCCCTAGTCTGGTGCGATGGTTAAAGTGTGTGAATGTTGGGACGTTGGTATGTAAAGGAGGTCACAGGTTCGAATATGTGGCTTTCTTTTTGCAAACTTTTTTTTATTTTGAAAACTTTTTGAAACAAACTTGTAAAGCAGCTGAAAATAAACACTTTTTGCTAAAGAAACTTTTTGTGAAAACCTTTAAATAAGCTAGAAAAGAGCTAAAAAGTGTGACAGATTAGACTTTAAGGTACTATTGGCTTATTTCACTAAACTTGATTAGCTAGAAAACTTAGAAAAAGCTGAAACCATAACTAAATAAGCCACCTACACCCTACCACTAACCTAATAAGTAAGACTGAACTAAATTTGAGCAACAACAATTAACCATAAGTGTAGAAACTAGAAGGGGGGTTAAATAGTTTTACCGATTAATTAGCGTTTTAAAATTTTGCTTATGAAATAGTTTGATTCGAGTTGTATGTCAATCAACCAACAATATGAATCACAACAAAAACTTTAAAGATTATCTTATAAGCTATCTAAAACAACAATTGAAAAAGTATTTGAATTCAAATAATCAAGAAAAGACTAACTGAAAAAGCTGCATAAGCAGAATACACTATTTTTACTTTTATCAAAAACAGACAACAAGGACATTTTGAGCTTATTTTTAAACAAGCTAATAGAACCTTATGGACTAATGACTTATACCGACTTAAAGCTTATCCTATGAACTATCTAAATCAACACTTGAAAAGTATTTTGAAATTCAAACAAGCAATGAAAAAGCTAATTGAAAAAACTGCTTATGCAGTTTACTCTATTTTTTTGGTTTTTATGAAAAGACAAAGTACTAAATGTAGGCTTAAAAACAGATGAGTAAATAAGCTATTAAAACTAAGTTAAGCCCTAACAGATCTAGGGTAACCTGTAAACTACTTGTATACTAAATTTTAAAAGCTAACTCCTACTTTTACTAACTTAAGTTTTGAATTGAAAAAGGACTTTTGACTGTTTTAGTATGCTGATGCAAATGACACTAATATGACCAAATCTTATAACAAAAAGTGCAGACCTAAAGACTTGTTTCTAACACCTATAAAATGACTAAACAAGAGCAAATAGAACAACAAATGCAGCTTAGAACAATTTAAGGCACAAGAGCTTATGAATCTGAGTTTAAGAACTCAGACTTCAAGCATTAGTTACACAAGCTTACTTATAAACTAGATTATCTAAAACACAAACACCTTTTATAACCTCAATCCATATTAAACCTTAATATGAGATTTAAATTTAGTTTAAAGAACCAAATGATCTTTGACAACACTAACTCAAGTTAGTGCTGCCAAAAACCAAACACCCCTTTAAATAATTCAAATTCATATCCAACTTATGAAATTTAGATTTTAAGCTCAAAATTCAAATACCAGATGTATTTCAGCTTATAACTGACCTAATGACCATATTTCAATAATCAATTAAGCAGAAATAATAAGACAAAAAATTATGCTACTATTTTTGGTTTTTCAACTGTTTTATAACATAAACTTGCAAACTAAGATCTAAGCTAACAAATGACAATATTAAGCATCAAACAACAATTATAAGCAGTAATAAGCTAATTTTAAACTACAATAAGCAGAATTAAGCTAAAGAGCAAATTTAAACTATAAAAGGTAAAATGAGGACTTACAAAAGCCTTTGCACAAACAAGGCTTATAAATTTGCTCAAGAAGCTACTCAACAAGCTCCAGCTTATCTTAAGATAAGCTGGTAAGGTCCTGGAAGCCCATCCATAACTGGCTTCCCTTCCAATTTAAGCTGAGGGAATATTTGGGGAGAATTTTTGAATATCAATAAGTTCAGTTAAGCTTTGAGAGCTTAACTGAATGAATAGCTAACTTATTAGTATTTATGACAGCTTATTGATCTTATTTGAATAGTAGTGAGATTATAAATTCATAAGAGTATTTAGTAAAAACATTAACAAACTTAAACATTTATAAAACTGAACTTTTATTGATAAAATGAGCTGGTTACAAACTTTAAAGAAAAATTACATCAAATTTGAAAACATTTTACTAAAAACGAGTACAATTAAGCTAATAACTAATAAGCTACAACTACACTAATTTTCTACTAAAAACTACACTAGATAACTCCTTTGTGAGTGAGAAGCTTCCTCTTTATATAGGAGAGAGGTGAAGGTTCTAGGACCTTGAGATGCTCCTTTGGATTCCAAAAGCATCTTCAATCTTGACCATTGATCATTAACCAATCATTGCTCTTGATTATTAGACGTTAGATGAAAAGGGTTCACACGGATTGCCAGCTTGGCAATCCCACCTTCTTGGAGGCCTTGTGCTTCTTTTGAACTGATTTTAATATAAAAAAAATCCCAAATTGGTATGTTTGTTTGGTGATGAGTTGTCATTACTTGTTGTCAGCTTAACCAATCATGGACTTGGATGACGTTTCTCTTCGCTGAGTTGGAGCTTGTCACTAGAATCTTTTGAGCCATGTAGAATAAGTGCAAGGAAGTGGATTTTACCCGTTAATTTTGACACAAGGTTAAATTGGGACGATGGGTGAATAGCAAAACCCATTCGCGCCCTTTTCGTTTCTTTATTTCTTTGTTTGACCGAGTAATATAGAAAAGGTTGACTTGGGTTAAAGGGTAAACGAGCCATGGTTTTAGGCTTTTAGGCTAAGGGATTAAAAAGATTTGGTTAATTTTAGACTTACCGACCGTTAGTCTATTAGGGTAAAGGACTAACGGTGTAATTGATTTTGGGACTCATGGTGAAATGGATTTAACATTCAAGGCTTATTTGGTAATTTCAAAGGTTTGTCTTCTCATTAGTTGACCAAGATTGACCATGGTTGACTTTTGTTGACCCTAGCTTGATAAACACCCGGCTCTTGTGTACTCTTTCCGTTCTCGTGTTCGTTTTTGTCTGGTTTTTGGCTCTTTTCATGTGATTCTTGAAATATCCGTACCTACACATCACAAAAGACAAAATACACAATATGCAAGCATAATATATTTATTTTTCATCTTTTAAAGGTCATTTTTGATATAAAACGGATATGTGATTTCTCACATATCATACATCAACTTCATTTATTAGATTATCCTCATCAACTATAAAGACACTATCTTGACTATCATCACTCTCGTCACTCTCACTAACAGTCTCATATTCATTAACAGCCTCCTCATCACTCTCACTAACACTCTCTGCTTCATTATCATCATCATAGTCTGTGGTTTGTTTCTCTTTTTCAGCATTGAAACTAGGCAACTCTACATCATCATTCAAACTTGGTCCCTCAAGCAGCAACTATGGCAACCTATTCAACTTCAAACTAGGCTTCTTAACATGCTTTCTAGCTAAAGCACTAGATTTTACTTCAACTATTTCTTCAAGCCTAAATTTCTGTGGGGATTTTAAATAAGTTTCTAAGACTATATACTCATGTTCAATGTAAACCTCAATAAGTCTGTACTTATCAATATACCTAACTAGGTTCATCACATCTGCATCATTTTCTAGTGCTTGTAAGCCATAATCCAAATTATTGTTAAATATCTTGAAATGATAGTACATGAGACTGTTTTTCTTTTTTGTGACCTAAGCTTTTAAGCATTTTTTGCAATTCAATAACTAAAAACAAGTATGTATCTATAAAGTCTACATAGTTAAAGGTCCCATTTGTGTAAAAACAAGTAAGTATCATATTTACTTGTCATTAGCAATTTACAAAATTATGGTTTTGATCAAAGAGTAAAATTTAGGGTTTCCAACAAAAATCAACAATGGATTATGCAAATAACATTACAATAATGGTTAAAAAAGATTAAAACTTAATATAGGCTTCTTGTTCATCCACTGGATCTTCGTAATCACGGATTTTTCATTCGACGACCACCATTTCAGTTGATTATGATTCTTTGATTAGTTTTAATCAATGATTCAATGTTGTATTTGGGGTTTTGAATTTTTTTATTCTTGTTAATGGAGAGAAAATAGAGGGAAATGAAAAGTCGTGTTATGAGAAATGTGTTTTTTATTATGTTTTGGGTTAACTTTTTCTTATAAAAGGTGGACGGACTGGGCGGGGCCACGAGGGTAAGTTAACAATAGGGACATAAACAAAACCCTACTATCTCACGTGCCCAGCATGTGATGAAAACTATTTGCATCGTCCGTCCTCAGAGACGTACGGTGCCTAAATTTACTAATGGAGGGATGAAATTTGGGCGAAGTATTGACGAGGGACGTGAGACGGTTTTTTGGTAAACTACAGGAATGATTTTTGCACTTTCCTCTATATTTAAATTATAATAGTATTTATTACTATCTTTTACATAAAACTAAAGAGAAAGAAAGAACATGAAGACAAAAGGTCAAAAACCCATGGATCTTCAATCAGTTTCATTTGCATTGTTGCTCCTAAAACAAAAAAAGCCTTAACATGATTAATATCCACTCCTCATCGTGATCGATCGACTGCCCCTCATAGTCACCGACTGCCGAATCATAAAAAGTCGATTTCCCGTCATTTTTTTTTATCTCCCATTTTATTCCAACGATTATACCTGCTTATTTGAGTCTAGAATATGCAGGTTAGTAGAAGCAGTTTAAATTATTCAGTCCGCTAAGAGCTGGGGGAGCGATGGTGTCATTCGGCTGTGCCAAAGAACGACGCGAGCCGAACGAACGGCGCACGACTTCGGTGCTCGCGCCGTTCGGTCTGGCACCGTTCTTAACAGCCCACGCGGTTCTAATTTTTTTTGTTAGATATTAGAAAAAGACTCGGTCACCCCGTATATTTTACTGTTTATTATAGCTCGTAGTTTAATAGTTAATCGTATGACTTTCGGTATTAAGCCGGGTACTAATACCCGGTATATTGTAAGAACTATAAAAGCCTCTTCCAACTTTGGAAGAGGCAAGCTAGTCATTTACTTTACTTTACACTTTAACACATATACTCTCTCTCTCTAGAAAATATCTCTCTATGTGTTTCTCTCTCTAGAAACTAGCCAAATCCAAGAATCATAATCTGGGCCGTGAAAGATGATATCATACAATTGGTATCAGAGCTATGTGGTGATTTCGTGAGCTTGTGTGCGTTATAATCTTGATTTAACATCATCGTTTTTAGTGCATTTTGGATTCTTCTTTGGTTCCGAAATCAAAACTCAATTGTTGTGATTAGATGTGTTTATTGTTATGTTTTTAAGCAAGATCTAGGCATAAGGTAACTAGTTGTGCAAGAAAAATCAAGGTTCAACGTCAAAAAGGGTGTGTTTTTGGTGATTTTCTTGGAAAAATAAGTGTTTTGCTCGAAGTTATTCTTCTGTTTGAAGGAAGCGGAATATGCAGGTTTGAAGAAAGCGGAATATGCAGTTTGAATACAAGCGAAATTGACAGGTTGATTCCCAAGCAAAATATGTATTCATAGCGGAATATGACTAATTGTCAAGCGATATATGAAAGGTGATTTCCAAAGCGAAATATGACAAATTTTCAAGCGAAATATGTTAGTTTTCAAACAAGCGAAATATGACAGGTTCTTCAAGCGAAATATGTTGATTTTGGTCAAGCGAAACATGTCACTAAAATCTTAATTCTTCTACGGTTTTCTTACTTTGTAAAATCCAGTGAAGATTTTATTTTCTGGTTTAGTTTAAGATTAGTAAAATCCAGCGGTATAATTTTTTTTACCTTTTTAATCACAACTAAAAATATCTTTCAACACAAGTCTCCTTTAATCACTAATCGATCAAGATCTGATATCATTTCACAACCAAATTCAAGATGTTTAATATGGCGGAAGATAAATCAGTATGTCCTGGTTTCGATACACGCCCAACCAATGCTTGACAAAACAGACTTGGAATCTTGGCAACAACGCATTCGTCTGTATTGTCAGGGAAAAGATAATGGAAGAGAAAAATTATGAAAATCGATTCTGAAAGGTCCATTTAAAAAATGGGAAGTTCATAAAAAACTCCTGCTGAAGAAATGAGGTGTGCAGATCAACCAGGGTCTAGAATACGTTTGCTGAGTTCTTTCGACCTTTCTTGCGTGAAAGAAAAGGAAAGGTATAAAGTTGACATTCGTGCAACCAATATCCTACTTCAAGGTATACCAAAGACACTATTCACACTCATAACCACTATACTGAGCGCCAAAGACATTTGGACAATGTGAAGATGATTTATGGAGGTTCGGAGGTTAACTTAGGCTGACAGGGAATCACAGTTTACGATTTGATTTGAACACTTCCGTCAAATTAAAGGAGAAACCATTCATGTATATACTATGTTAGGTTTACGAAGCTCATTAATGACATGAGAAACATCAAGATGACCATGCCCAGAATGCTGACTTAACTCTAAGTTTGTGAACAATATGTTGACTGAGTGGAGTAGTTCCTAACTGAAGTCAAATATAACAGAGGTTTTGAAAGATGTCTAACTTTTGATCAGCTTTTATGTCTATTTTTAAAAAACATGAGGTACATGCTAGTGAGAATAAAATGATGATGGAAAGGTTCATTTCAACCAACTAATGATCCTTTGGCACTAGTGTCTACAAGCCTCAAAGGTTTCAGAAGTATTCCAACACAATCATCCATGTCTCCTCATCCTAAATGAACCATCTCCTAACTGTTAACTTTCAACTAGACTCAGGAAGTTGTTCACACTGACAACTTGTTGAAAGATTAACCAACACAATTTGTCCTCCTCCACTCAATCGTTCAAACTCACATCTTACTTCAAACAAACTAATCAACTGCTGACGTCTTTAATGCATGAACATAAGCTACGGTTCAAGACCGGCGCGAGTTGTGGTTCATAGATGTCCGTCGGAATGATACAATGCGAATAAACAAGGAGACCATTTCAGTAGGAACAATGCAAGAGGATTATTATAGCGTGGAATTGTGGAGGTCAGGAACAGAGGTGGCATGTGAATCATGGTCAAGCTTAAACCCATTACGTGATATACAACTGTATTGGACTGAGGCACATAGGCACGAGAATGTCCTCGCCAAAGCGACTTCTTTATTTTCAGGATTCAGACTACTTCAAGGACAAGATGCTACTTATGCAAGCCCAGGAGAATGGTGCAGTACTGGATGAAGAACAGTTGTTGTTTCTTGCAGGAGAACAGGTCACCAACTTTGATGATGATGTGGATGATCCACCCGAGAAAGATTTGGCACTCAATGTGGATCTATCTTGTGTAGCTGATCATGTGTGCAAATTTCGACTCTGATGTTGGATGAGGCTTCCTAAATAACAAAGTTACCATGTTCATGGTAATCTTTAATCTGAAGATCTCAATCTACAATGAACGCCGGGCCATCTTATGACTCCTCGAATACTCCGTTTGAGGTTACAAGTCTATGATTACCCTTGTAGATTCATATGGATGAGTACCCATGAAAGTACACGATGATACAAAATGATGTACAACAAACTACGTTGTTGACTCTGTTGCTCTGAATATGCGAAGTGTGTAATATTTATCTAGTATAATCAGTATATAGAGGACAACGAAGAACATGTTGTACAAAGTAATCTATCTTCTGTTAGAAATGATGCAATGATGTCAATTATAGATGATATGCATGAACAGGGTGTCCAAAGTATGTCAGCAAATAAGCAGGTTAAAGTAGTTATGACACACTTCGATTCTAAAACTTCGAGATATAGGAATTCGTCGGGGGTATGAAAAACGGACAAAGTTTGAATTAAATGAAAGAGACAAAAGATTGTTGAACAAGTGAGGAATAATTATCTCTGACGAAATAGAAAGGAACTTCTTAAAAATCGGAATTCATACTTCACAAATGCAAATTTCGTTTACCGTTGACCATAACAAGTCAATGAAGGAAGAAGTGACAACCTTTGAAAAAGGCTTTTAAAACAAAAAGAAGATAAACTACATTTTAGAAGTTTTTTAGACATCTAAAAGCTAAAGAAAAGGGGTTGAAGATAGATTATAGAAACACAAGAACAGTCGTGCTCAAACCGGTGCATATTGTTATGTAAACCAAACCGTCTCCTAGTTTATGATGAAAAGAAAACGGTAGAATAGGCTACAAAAACACCTTAGGTTCTCACACGTGCAAAGCAAGTTCAATCTGCCCTCTATAATGGTACTGAAATAGTCATGACCAATCATAAACCTGTTGTTGTGCATGACTCGGAGGAAACTCTTGAGATAGCTGAGTTGACTAGGAAAAGAATGTATGAGAAAATGAAAAGCCCTCAGTGTATTCAAAATAAAGTTAAGTTTGCACCCCCAGATTACTCAAAAGAGAACTATCTTGCAATCTTCGCACCTCAGAGAGATTTGACCCCTGAGCAGATATTTTAGGCCAAAGATGAAAATGACAGGAAAAAGGTTGAAGCCTCAGTTCTTAAACCCGCTTACAACGGCTCGACCTTGTGTATCCACCTACACCTGTCAAAGCTTGTCCCAGGGTTTTCCAACAAAAAGTCAAGTGAAAATTAATCTTTATACACTTACACAACTTTTTACGGAATTTGACAAAACATGTAAAAAGAGAATCACACCAACAGGTCTCACAGAAAGGGAAAGAGGTTTTGAACAAACAAAAAGATGTTACCTCACTGAAGTCATACCATTTTTCAAAACTCTTAAACAACACTTTGAAGGAGTTCAAAAGGCTCTCTTTAAAGAAGTTAAAGGAATGGAAGAAATTTTTGATCAAATGTCAGCAGAGGTGGACCAGAATACTGTGGACAAGCAATGTGCTGAAATTGAAAGGAAAAACCTTCTCATTGCAAATGAGAATCTAATTGCTAATTGTTTGTCGAATCAATTAATGTTTGTTGTTGAACAATCACGTTGTCTAGATCTTGAAGCTGAGATCTCTAAATTACAAAATGAGAATCAAAAGGATGTTAATGATGAAATGATAAGAGGTTTTAACAAACTTGAGGTGGAATACCTGAATTTGCAATTGAAATATCAACACCTTCAAGAAAACTTTGGAAATAACAAATCACAAACTTCTCAGGATGTTCCTGAATTTGACTCATTTTTTAGAATTAAAATTCTAGAAACACAGCTTCAAGAAAAGGACAACGTAATTAGAAACTTGAAAGCTCAAGTCTCTAAAATGAATGACAGAAGTTGTGAAACTGATAATGCTAAAGATGTAACTGCTCTTATTGAACAAAATGAATGCGTTAGAGTAGAACTAGAAAAGGTCAAACAACATTACAAGGAATTGTATGACTCCATTAAGATTACGCGTGTTCACTCTAGAGAACAGACATCTACCATGTTAAATGAAATTGAGAGTCTAAAGGCTCAGTTGAAAAGCAAAGTGTCTTGTGTCACTAGTGACTCTGTCAAACCGAAAGTTCTTGCGCCTGGCATGTATGCCATTGATGTTAAACCCATCCCTTATCCCCTTAAGAACAATAGGAGTGCTCATTTAAACTATATCAACCATCTTAAGGAGAGTGTAGAAACAGTTAGGGAGATTGTAGAGGAAGCTAGAGTAGCTAAACCACTGGATAATGCACTTTACTATGCTTGTCAATACACTAAGCTATCTCAGGAATTGTTAGAATATGTGATTGGCACTTGCCCAAAAAGTTTCAATGAAAGAGATTACAAGGCTCCCTCTACCCCTGTAACTAGGAGAAAGCAAGTTACTTCATCTAGTAACACACAGAAACACGAAGTGCACCAGAAATTTCAACACACTAATGTCCCTGTGATTCATTCTACAGGAGTAAACACTTCCACTGAAGCAAGCGGATCAAAGCCTAGAAGCAATACAAAGAAAAATAGGATCCTGCCTGCTAAGAGTGAGAATGAGAAGAAAGTAGAAAGCCACCCTAGGACAAAAAAGTCAGTTTGGACAAAAGTGAATCGGGTTGATTATAGCATTAGCTCTAAGCATGTTGTAATTAATTCGAATTCTAATTTCTGTGTGCCAAAACTGTACCAAAATGTTGCCAAACTCGAGCAAATCATAAAATGTGTGTTGTTAATATTTTAAGTTCTGTGAATGCAACCCCCACTGTTAAAATTGTCTTGAATAACAGGAAGCAGATTTGGAAACCAAAAGGGCAAAACTGTTGATAACAGTTGAACAAGACCAAGCGGGTTTGGAAAGAAACGGGACAAACTTAATTGCTGACTTGGTTCATCAATGGAGTCCCCACAAAAAAATAGGAAGATATTTGCCATTAGGAAAACTTAATTGTGGTTATCAATGGAGACCCACAGGAAAGAAGTTTGCCTTAGGCGAACTGTGCCCTTTAACTAAGCTTTATGTGAAATGTTCTATTATTAATTGCTAACAAACAAGACCCAAAAAAAAAATTGGGGAACCGAAAATTCATAAACTCTCACACTCGTATGTTTTTCAAATGCAGTCGTCAGGTCGTCTTTGGTATCTGGACTCAGGCATGTTCACAACATATGACGGGGAATCGTTCAAAGCTCAAGAACTTTGTGGAAAAGTTCATCGGGACAGTCAGATTCAGGAATGATCACTTTGGAGCTATCATGGGTTATGGAGATTATGTTATTGGTGACAGTGTGATCTCCAGAGTATACTATGTGGAAGGTCTTGGACACAATCTGTTCTCTGTAGGGCAATTTTGTGATTCTGATCTTGAAATTGCTTTTAGAAAGCATTCTTGCTTTGTTCGTGATATGAATGGTGTAGACTTACTTAAAGGTAGTCGTAGCACCAATTTATACACAATATCGCTTGATGATATGATGAAGTCTTCTCCAGTATGCTTGTTGTCCAAAGCTTCTAAGACCAAATCATGGTTGTGGCATCGTCGTTTAAACCATTTAAACTTCAGCACAATCAATGATCTTGCTCGAAAAGATATGGTAGATGTTTACCAAGACTTGAGCCCCTTGAAAAGATCATCTCTTGCTTCGCCTGTCAACTTAGAAGGAAAAAGCATGAAGTACTCCACACAAACCAAAATCTGAAAACACCAATATAGAAGTTCTTCATACCCTTCACATGGATCTATGTGGTCCAATAAGAGTACATAGTATTAATGGGAAGAAATACATTTTAGTCATCATGGATGACTATTCAAGATTCACATGGGTAAAGTTTTTGAGATCAAAGGATGAGACTCCAGAGTTTGTCATCAACTTTCTTAAGCAAATACAAGTTGGTCTCAACAAAACAGTTAGATACACCTTACCCGAATCAATAATGGAAAACATTATTAGTCAAACCATGTTATGTCGAAAATATTCATGAAGATGTTGGATATTTCATCAAAAGTCTGTTCCTGAGACTCCTCAACAAAAAACGACGTTTGTCGAAAGACGAAATGTACCACTTGTGGATGCAGCAGTACAATGTTGATATTCTCAAAAGCGACGATGTTTCTGTGGGCAGAAGTTGTCGCTACTGCTTGTTACACCCAGAACCGATCCCTAATTCATACTCGTCATAACAAAACCCCATATGAGCTTGTGCATGATAAAAAAAGCTGATCTTACATTCTATGTGTATTTGGTGCTCTTTGCGACCCTAAAATGATAGCGAAGAGCTAGTAAATTGCCAAGCCAAAGCTGACAATTGTGATTATCGTTGGTTATGCTCCCAACAGGAAGGGTTTTCGAATCTACAACAAAAGAACCCGTCGAATAATGGAAATAATTCATGTCACATTCGATGAGCTGCTTCAGACAATAGCTCCTGTACACATCGATTCTGGACCCGAGCCTATGTCAATGATGCATGGACAACTCAGTTCAGGGCTCATACCTAATCAAGTCAATGCAACCAATTATGTTCTACCGACGGATAAAGATCCGGAGTTATTATTTCAACCTATGTTCGATGAATACTTTGAAGTAACTAGAGTCGATGCTCAGTACCTCCGGCTACTGCTGTTAACGCTCATGTTGTTCCACAAGGTACATCTGTGACTACAACATTTGCTCAAGATGCACCGTCAACAAGTTTTTCACCGTCATCATCTAGAATACAACCTCCAGTCATTCAACATGATGTTGCAATTGGACCCACTAACGAAGATATCCCAATTACTCAAGCTACCATTCATCCCTCAAATAACCCTGTTACTGGAGAACCAGGTTCTAAATAGTCATCATCAGGGGAAATTAGTATGGTTGAACCCAACCAAGTTACTCAACCACCAGATCATCTCAGAAAATGGTCCAAAGATCACCCTCTTGATAATATTATTGGAAATCCCTCTCGTCCGGTATCCACCAGAAAACAGTTAGCTTTCGATGCTCTATGGTGCTGTTTCCATACCAAACTGTCAAAAGTCGAACCAAAGAATTTCAAAATGGCTGTGATAGAAGACTGCTGGTTTCAAGCCATGCAATATGAAATTCACAAATTTGATCGACTTGAAGTATGGGAATTAGTACCTCGCCTAGTCTATGTAATGGTTATCGCTCTCAAGTGGATCCACAAGGTGAAGCTTGATGAGTATGGCGATGTTCTGAAAAACAAAGCTCGATTAGTGGCCAAGGGATATCGTCAAGAGGAGGGTATTAATTTTGAAGAATCATTTGCACCCGTTGCACGGATAAAGGCCATCAGGATATTCATTGCCAATGCAGCAACCAAAAATATGATCATCTACCAGATGGATGTCAAAACTGCTTTTCTGAATGGTGATCTTCAAGAAGAAGTCTTTGTCAGTCAACCTGAAGGATTTGAGGACCCGGATAATCCTACACACGTTTATCGTCTGAAGAAGGCTCTTTACGGGCTAAAGCAGGCACCAAGGGCGTGGTATGACACACTATCAAAGTTCCTAATGGCTAACAATTTCTTCAAGGGTGCCGTGGATCCAACGTTATTCACACGCAAATCAGGCAAACATATTCTACTAGTTCAAATATACGTAGATGACATCATTTTTGCCTCAACTGATCATAATGCGTGTAACATATTTTCCAAAGAGATGAGCTCCAAATTTCAGATGTCGATGATGGGACAAATGTCGTTTTTCTTAGGACTACAAGTTTCTCAAAGTCCCGGAGGCATCTTTATTAACCAAGCAAAATATGCTCTCGAAACCTTAAAGAAATATGGAATGGATCTTTCTGACCCTGTCGATACACCAATGGTGGATCGATTGAAACTGGATGAGGATCTCAAAGGGATTCCAGTTTATCAAACTCGATTTAGAGGAATGGTTGGCTCCCTAATGTACCTTACTACCAGTAGACCCGACCTTGTATTCGTCTTCGCTGTTTGCATGTGTGTAGATTCGAGCTAAGCCTACAAAAAGCACTTTGAAGCTATCAAACGTGTCTTTCGTACTTGAGAAGAACCATCACTTGGGGGGGGGGAAAGTGGGTCATTGGTATCCGAAAGACACGTGATGCTTAATTACACAATCTTTAACCTCTAAAAAACGAGCTTAAATGAACCAAAAACAACAAAAACTGCCAAATATATGTTTGTTATGCATTGTATTGGCGAAGTGGATATCAACAAAAAAGACAGAAAACCAAGCCAAAAGTGTCAAAAACTGAAGCATGGAATGGAAAAGACTGTGCTAAAATCAAGCCAAAGTCTCAAAAATGGTCAAAGTCAGAGTCAATACTGAAGAATCAGCAGTCAAAAACGCGGGAGCCGGAACTGAAGAATACTATTTGAATGCAATCTTAACCCATCCTGATGGTCCGGAAGCCCAAATAGTAATAATTTATGAAGACTGTGAAGACCAAATGGGCCCTCAATCAATACAACAGCCCATTTGTGTGCAATTGACAAAGACTGTGAAGACTTTGAAGGCCCAATCCTAGCCCAGTTACAGCCAATCTCAGCCATTGTAGCACAAAAACACCACTCCATAAACCTTATTTGTGCTTGAAAAGCCAATAACCAAGCCTATACCTTATTGGGCCCAAACCCAAACCCAAACCCAATGGGCCCAATACAAGCCCAATAATCCTTTTTATAAAACAATAAGGACTAAAAAGGTCATTTTTAAAAAGTGTTTTATAAAGAAAAATGGAAAAATGAAAGAGTAGAGGGACTAAACTTGCCTCTTCTCCAATCTTTTCTTTTAAAAAATCCTGCAACCCTGTACCTCAACCCACATTCCCGCCAAACCCAAACCACCTCACCCACGGTTTCTCTTCACCCCCATCCCCTCTCAGTACCCTTCTCATTAATGCCCTAACCTAAACCCACTCAACCCTGTCCCTTATAACCTGCCATGTTGGCAATCTTGGTTAACCCAAGAACATCAATGGCTGAGGTTGTATGTGAAGAAGCACAAAAGTGATCTGAGGGCTAGAAGAGTGTGCAAAGGTCTGTACTCACTCGCAACAAACACAAGTGGGAGCACCCAAGACTTCTATAAAAGCTAGAAGAACAAGCCGAAGTAAAACACACCATGTTTTAGTTTAAACTTTAATTTTCAGTATTTCTTTTTCTAGCATTATTGTACTTCAGTTCTATTTTAAAGATTTATGTTGTAATTCGTTTTATTTTAATGAAAGTTTAAAAGTTTTTACTTTGAAAAATTGCTATTACCACTGTCGCATTTTCAAGTTTTATATAAGCTCTAATTCTGTCTATTTTATATCAAAATGTGTTAAAGTTGTTAAAACCTTACTAGTGATCACCTTTTCTCAGCCTTCCCTTCATTAAAATTCAATTAAAAACGTATTTTATAAAATAAGGGAGTGTTTGGCATTGCTGTCAAAATGGGTCATTTGGGGTTAACCATGGGTCAAACACACTCAGCCATCTTTGGCTGAGTGTGTGGGCTTATTTAGGCCAAGTTAATCTAAGTTTTTAATAAAGAAATAAGTTTTTGAGATCCCTTGATATTCTGCCAAAAAGCTATTAAGCCACATTGTGTTAAAAAGCTTAAGCTGTTTAAGCAGCTTAAGCACACCCTCTTGTGCTCATTTTAGTTGTTTCTAGCCATAAAACAAGACCCCTTGTTCTGTCCTTTGGTTTGACCAAGCACAAGTCCAAATTTAGCTTTGAAAGATTTGTGAAAACACCCAAATTTAAGCCCCAAAACCAGCAGGTTTTAATCCACCTTATTAGCTTAGATTTTGGATATAAGCTCATTTATGGCCCTTTTTAATCTGTTTGTATTTAGTTTTGGCCAATAAGCTCTTAAGAGCTTATTGGGATAAGCCAAAAAGGCCCTTTAAGCCACTGCATAACCTCCCCTGGTGCTGAGCACCAGGGTTAAGCCCAATTTTTCTAGCTTATTTTAAACATAGCCTTAGGACCTTAGTGATTTTTAATGTAGCTTAAGGTGTCTCACCCCTCTTAGGTTTAGCAGCTTAAATTAATTAGAATGCTTATTTAGTTAGCTTAATATTAGCTTAAAAGTCCTCTTTTTCTGTTCTTTAATAAAAAACGTTACATAGCTTTGTTTCTGTTTTAGCTTATTTTAGGGCTTATTCTTAGTGACCTTAGCTTATTTAGGACAATATCCCTGAGCCTAGTACTTATCCCCCTAGCTTCCCTAGCTTAAATTTTTTAGCTTAAATCCCAAAAAGACAAGCTAAATAAGCTGTAATTCTTATTTAGGCCACTGCAGTTTCCCAAAAGCTAAGTTTCTAAGCTTATTTAGTTCCAACTCAAGCTTATGTGCCTTTTACAAAAATTGTTCCCCTTAAGCCCCTTAATAAGTTTTGCTTTTTTTTACTTTTTATAAGTTTTTGTCCTAATAACTGTTTGGACCCACTTTTGTAAAGCGGAAGGTCATTCTCAGGGACTATTTAGTGTAAATTCCAATTTCAAGTTTAACATAGTTAGGTGCTTATTAGTTAAGTTAGCCTTTTCACAGTTAGCATTGTGCCTTATCTCTTTAGGTCCTTAATATAACAGCCTGTTAGTTTTATTTAAATTAAAATAATATAAATTAGGTTTTAATTTTAATAAGTTTAATTACTTTTTATTTAAACATTAAAATTTTGTGCATTTTTATATTTTAGAATTGTAACTTTTCTTTATTTAATTTGATTTTTTCAGATTTTTTATAGTTATATTTTCTGACTTTTTATATTTAATTAGTTTTAATTAGTTTTTAATCTTTAAAAATTCATAAAAATCCAAAAATTTAAATAAAAAAATAATTTTTCTTTTTTATAAAAATTTTCTTTTGTCATTTAGTGTCTAGGAAAAATATAACATTTAGTGTAGGCTTAATTTGTCTTAAATTTCAGTTTTAGGCCCGTTTTTACCGGGTGCGTTTTACCGTTTCTTTTCGTTTAGCATTCAAACGACCTCCGTTTTAGTTCTAGTTTTCTTTATTTTTCAAGTTAAGTTAATTAGAATTTAATTTTGATTTTTAATTTAATTTAGCATTTATTTTCTTAATTTTTAGTATTTAGTTTCCCGATACCTTATTCTGTTCCCCGTATTTAATTTAGATTTAATTTTTAGTATTCTCCTTATAACTAACATTTTGTTTCCCAGTAGTTTTAAGATCCTATTTCCTATATTTGTTTCCCGTAGATTAAATTAGATTTTATTTTAATTATTTTAGTGTAATTTAATATCGTGTTTCATATCATATATTCTCCATCAGTCCAATTTCTCTTCAAAACCAGGATATTCTCAATTTGCAGCCTCTGATTGGACATACGACCCGGGAATATCTCTTCCGGAATCTTTTTATCATTGATTCTCATGTATACATCAAACCACGAATCAATTTTTGGCGCCGTTGCCGGGGAGGCATTTGCTACGATTGTTATCCGACTTTGATCTGAACTTGTCTTATCTGTGAATATATTACCTTAAAAAACACAAAAATATTTTTCTTTTCTTTTTATTAGTATATATCATATAAAAAATATATATATATATATATATATCAAAAATATAAAACATTGTCCATAAAAATTAAAATTCACTAATTGGTAAAATACCAAAAATAATATTCTCACTGAGGTATTAGCCCAACAATCCGTGAACTACTGAGTTCTCCAATCGACTAAAGATTTAAAACTTGCCCTTCGTGTCACTTAACATAAACGGATCACCTCAGTCTGATTTAAACAAACTACAAAGTGGGGTTTTAAGGAGGGTTTTTGTTCCTAGGGTAACTAGACCGCAAAGGAGAAATATAGCTTCGCGCTATTCCTACTCCTCCGCTCACCTGTGCGTTTTTTCATTCTGAGAGCTACCGTGAAGTAAGATTGATTATCAGGTTTAAGTGGTCTATCTGATTTTGTCCAATTGTGAAATATGTTGTTAATAAATTCGAAAAAAAACCAAAAATAATCTTCTTTTTCTTCGTATCAGTTAATTCTTTCCTTACCCTCTAATCTAATTAATTCTATGGACATCATACTATTGTCGCCTCATAAAGCGATTAAAAAGCATGTTCGGACTTGGAAATTTGCACTCACTTCACTTCAGCCTTTTGTTGTTCAAAAGAGAAACTCAAAAACAAGATTCTTGTTCCAATGCCCGAACCATCTCAACAACTCATCAGATTGAAAGAATTTGTTACGATTGAGGAGACTTTGCAGGTCTTCATTGTCTAAATGTGACACTGACGACGAAAGATATTGGAGAAATAAGCTTTTCAAAAGTTTCAAATACTTTCCAATGACAATTCCAGAACGTTGTTAATGTCCTCGAGAGCCAGTTTCGTTGTCAAAACAAGACCCCCAGTGTCAATTCCTCACAAAAATCTCCACTAACGACCAAAGTGTTGTTGCGAGTGTGTGATTCTTTAGATGGCATCTTTTGTCAACGATGCCACTTGTAAGTCTTGTGGGACAGGTGCTCATGTTGATATAATTGACCACCGAAGAACTCTGATTATTCCTCAAATCCGGATCAGAGACCAAACAAACCATTAATGAGATCCCACAAGCTCGGAAAAGTGTGCAAATACCAAAATTTTTTGGTCAATGCCAAAAATGTGGTTTAAATGAATATGACGGAGTTTGTTTTTACTGTAAGATTCGGAGTGAAACACCAAATGTTTTAACTCCGTACTCATCTAATAACACTCCCAATATCAAAACCATTCTCCACAACCCCCGACTCATTCTTATGAGAATTATGGAAACAATGCTTATTATGGTTTACGATTTGTTTCACACACAGTCACAATTCCGTTATCCAATCGAACCGTGTTACAATCAAGACTTTAATTCTCACAACAAATTCTCAGAAGTTTTCACAACAATATCTTTGTTGTGACTATTGTGGAGGTCCTCATGAGACTTTTCCAGTGTCAACCAATGAATAAGACTATTATCATGAGCATATCCTTGCTAATGATTCTATATTCTTCGTTTGACCAACCTTCAAAACCCCGCAATTTTCGTCAATCATCCACCTCCTCAACCAATGAGCATGGAACTTTGCAAGCCCAAGAGGACCTAATGAAATCGATTGAAAAGCTTCTCAAAAATTTAACCTGTATCGCCTTTTGGGGAAAACGCCTAAGTTCTAAATTGCATGCTTGGGACAACTTTATGAAGCTAAGCACAGCTCAACCCGAGGGAGTGCAAGAATTGCTTAGCAAACTGTTCGAGATGGTGAAAATCATAAGTGACGAGTGCTATCTGAGTACATCATTACTCCTCTTGAATCGCCCTCTCGTCTACTGTGATGATTATGATGACGGAGGATTATACCGATGCAAGCACGACCCGTTTTACCACCAATAGCCCCCCCCGATAAACCCCTTCCCCTTTTTTCTAATTATGGGGGAATGGACATCTTGACACAATTTCGGCACGAATCTGACGATTCATAAGTCTAGGTTGAAATCCTTGCCCCAATCCAAGTGAGTCCAAGGTGTTCCCAAAGTGTTGTGATTGTGGCCTTGTCATGAAATTCCCGCCTCTTGACATTTTAAAGATTCAATCTGAGATTTCTCCTGATTCTAACGCTGATACAATTCACTAGATGAAGATTCCTTCTTCTAGTAACGATTCGAGTATGTTGAGGCAATCCACTCACAATTCTGAGCCAGTTAGCTCGAAGGTATGGAGATTGTTATTCCAGAAGTTGGAAGGATTGAGGATGACATTCTTTTAATCAAAGACGATACCCTTCGTGAAACATTGTTGAATGTCAATCGTCTTGTTGCTAAAATCGAAGCATTAAAAGATAATCCCGTTCCATCTTCCGTTGTTGTGACCAAGTCTACCTCCACATTTCCTAACCTTTTCTTGGAGGAGACTAATACCTTTGATAATTCTTTTGCCCCCGAATTTGTAAACTTTTCTGCTATAATTTTGGAAGAGATTAGTATGGCAGTCCCAGCACTCCATTCTGATTTATCTCTTCCGGATTTAGAAGCTTTCTACATTGATCACGATCATAATTCAAAGAGAATGAGTAGTGGCAGTACACACTCATGTTGATTTTTCTCATATGATTCGTTTGATCTTGATCTTTCGAATGAACAGTTTTCTCCTGCCAATAGAGTGATTTTTCATGAGGAGTTCACCGATGAACACGCTCAAAATCATCTCTCAACCAAGTAATGATTGTATTCTTAAGGATGAGCCCGAGCTGGGCGATTTACAATTGATGTGGTTGGGAAATATTTTCCAAACAAGAGAAACCAAATAGTTCATGTGCTGTAAATGTTTTGCCCACCCTGATTTAGCTTCAAACCTTCTAGTGAATCCTTATTCGCTTAATGTTTGTATGGATCTTTCTTATCTCCACCATTTCTTTCATTCCGTTATTCCGCTTATCTTCTCTCCTGTGGGGATGAAGACACCATATTTGATCCCGGCATTTCAAAAGTATCATTCTTCTAGGCCGGATGTATCTCATCGGAGTGGAACTTTCATGAAATTCAATACTTATCATAGTCACTTGAATGAAAGTCCGATGATGATTTTTAATTTCCACTTGTTTCCTCAATGGATCCTATATCCTTGTAGATGGGTCAAGCATCGTGACCCTAAACAAGCGCTTCGTGGGAGGCACCCCATGCTAACCGTAGTTAATAAATTTTTGTTGTTGATGTAAAGATAGCTTTCTGTTCCATACCCGGTTTCCATGTTGTTTGTTATTGTACCAGGGATTGCCCAGGATTGTGAAGACTCTCAAGTTTATGGGGTCATACATCAATAGTTTTCCATCACATCTTCAGCTTCATATTGGGAATCCGATAATCCTAATCTTATCGACTACAACGTTTTAACTTTTGGCATACCTCATAGAATAAGCCCTAAGATTAATGTAATACCCTACAAAACATCGAGACGATGTTTAGATTCTAGTTTGGTGGGGGGTATCTTCGATTTGATTGTTGCCTCCAGCATTGGTTACCACGTAACCCGTTTTACCACCAAAAAAACAAAAAAATGAAAAATCTTTGAAAAATTTTCACAAATATAAATAGTGTTTTGTCACAGTTTTGTTTTTCTTTTGTAAGAATAAGAAATAATTTTTGACTTGATCAGGCAAGCCGTAGGTTTGAGCCTAGCTAGTTCCTTTTAGCCAATCTTCACGAATTCTATAGCTTTGAATTTTAATAATGTGAAAAAACGAGAAATGATTATAGTTAAATATAAGTTTAGTGCCAAGGAAGATCTTCTAAAAACTTATACAAGAGACTTATGGTTTTCACTCCCTTGAATTTCTAATCCACCTAATCATAACTTACTCATTTTAATTTCAGGCTAAGTTCAATCGATGTTTCAAAGAAAAAGCTTCAATTTATAACTGAGTTTTTCAAAGCGAGATTTTGTAGTAATTTAAAATGATAATGCCAAAGAAGCAAGAATGAAATGAGCATGCAAAAATGCATGAATATTGAAATGTTTGCCAATAAAGCCTACAGTTTATATAGGAGCAAGTAAAAATGTGTCGTGATATCCCACTCCGCTAAACAACGAGGTTGTGGGGTTTCAAACTAAGAATCTCTTTTACTTCTAGATTTGGTGAGGTCGTGATATCTCACTTGGAAGAAAGGTCCTAGGTGAGGTCAACACTAAGACACCAATCCTTAGCCATATTAGGATAAGTGTTGATGTGATTCCCACTAACACGCTAGCAGACGGGGGGGTTTTCAAAACTAAGACAACGGGTCGTTGGTTGTGATATCCGCTCCGTTAACCCACGAGGTAAGAGGGTTCAAACTAGCAAACTCAATCCTAGCTTAAAGAACTTATGATTAGGATGATGAAATAAGTTGCAAAAATGTTCTAACAAGTTTAAATCTCGAAATCTAGTTACAAGTCTTAATAAGTTGTCGCTTGAGCCATGATTCAGTTGAATTATGACTATGAAAATAAGTTGCCAAATGTTAAATTAAAATGAGTACACACATTCAATCGTATATCCATGTTGGAGAGTTGAAAATCCCAAGTCCATAAGTATAGGGCTTTAACATATAAACATATCGACAATGCATCTTGTTTAATGCTTTAGCTTGGAACTTGTGAAAAATCGAGGACGATGAAATTATCCGTCAGGACATCCGTAGATCACTCTACGGGCGCTTCTCATTCTATGATCCCAGTATTAATAAATAAAGAAAGTCAAACTTGTTAAAAAATGAGAAAATCCAAAAATATTAGTTGTAGTTAGTGTGAAATTTCCAGAAAATGGTAAAAACGGGGCTTACGAGTTTTACATGTTCATAACATTTGTGAGGAAACACCATACCTTAGTTTGGGGATTTGATATGTGTTAATACACATATCTTTTACCTCTAAAAACGATCTTAAATGACCAAAAACAGACAAAAACTGCCAAATATATGTTTGTTTTGCATTTGTATTGTGCAGGAAGTGGATATCAACAAAAAGACAGAAAACCAAGCCAAAATGACAAAACTGAGCATGGAATGGAAAAGACTGTGCAAAATCCAGGCCAAAGTCCAAAATTCAAAGTCAAGTCATACAGAAGAATCAGCAGTCCAAACCGGAGGCCGGAACTGAAGAATACTATTGATATGAATCTTAAACCCAATCGATGGGCCGGGAAAGCCCAAATAGTATATTTATGAAGACTGTGAAGACCAAAAGGGGCCCACAAATCAATTACAACAGCCCATTTGTGTGCAATGTTGACAAAGACTGTGAAGACTTTGAAGGCCCAATCCTAGCCCAGATACAGCCAATTCTCAGCCATTGTACCACACAAACCCACTCATAACCTATTGGGCTTGAAAAAAGCCCATAACCAACCGTATACCTTATTTGGCCCAAACCCAAACCCCAAACCCAATGGGCCCAATACAAGCCAATAACCTTTTTTTAATAAAACAATAAGACTACAAAAGTCATTTTTTAAAAAGTTTTTATAAAGAAAATGGAAAAATGAAAGAGTAGAGGGACTAAACTTGCCTCTTCTCCAATCTTTTCTTTTAAAAAATCCTGCAACCCTGTACCTCAACCCACATTCCCGCCAAACCCAAACCACCTCACCCACGGTTTCTCTTCACCCCCATCCCCTCTCAGTACCCTAACCATAATGGCCCTAACCTAAACCCGCCACCACTCAAACCCCTGTCCCTTAAAACCTTCCCATGTTGGCAATCTTGGTTAACCAAGACATCAGTGGCTGAGGTTGTATGTGAAGAAGCACAAAAGTGATCTGAGGGCTAGAAGAGTGTGCAAAGGTCTGTACTCACTCGCAACAAACACAAGTGGGAGCACCCAAGACTTCTATAAAAGCTAGAAGAACAAGCCGAAGTAAAAACACACCATGTTTATAGTTTAGAACTATAATTTTTTCAGTATTTCTTTTTTCTGCATTACTGTACTTCTGTTCTATTTAAAGATTTATGTTGTATATCGTTTATTTTAATGAAAGTTTAAAAAGTTTTTTACTTTGAAAAATTGCTATTAACCACTGTTGCATTCAATTTTTATATAAGCCTAAATCTGTCTATTTATATCAAAATGTGTTAAAGTTGTTAAACCTACTTAGTGATCACCTTTTCTCAGACCTTCCCTCATTAAAATTCAATTAAAAACGTATTTATAAAATAGAAGGGATGTTTGGTTTTTGCCTCAAAAAGGGTAATTATGGGATTGTATGGGCAAACACACTCAGCCAACATCTTGGCTGAGTGTGGTGGGCGCTTATTTAGGCCAAGTTAAATCTAAGTTTTTAATTAAAGAAATAAGTTTTTGATCCCTTTGATATTCTGCCAAAAAGCTATTAAGCCACATTGTGTTAAAAAGCTTAAGCTGTTTAAGCAGCTTAAGCACACCCTCTTGTGCTCATTTTAGTTGTTTCTAGCCATAAAACAAGACCCCTTGTTCTGTCCTTTTGGTTTACCAAGCACAATCCCAAATTAGCTTGAAAAGATTTGTGAAAAACACCTGCACCACAAATTTAAAGCCCCAAAACCAGCAGGTTTTAATCCACCTTATTAGTTAGGATTTTGGATATTAAACTCATTTATGGCCCCATTTTTAATCTGTTTGAATTTAGTTTTTGGAGCCATAAAGCCTCTTAAGATTATTGGCGATAAGCCAAAAAGGCCCTTTAAGCCACTGCATAACCTCCCCTGGTGCTGAGCACCAGGGTTAAGCCCAATTTTTCTAGCTTATTTTAAACATAGCCTTAGGACCTTAGTGAATTTTAATGTAGCTTATGGTGTCGCCTCTTAGAGTTTAGCACTAAATTTAATTAGAATGCTATTTAGTTTAGCTTAATATTAGCTTAAAAGTCTCTTTTTCTGTCTTTATAATAGAACTGATACATACTTACGTTTCGTTTTTAAGCTTATTTTATGGCTTATTCTTAGTGACCTTAGCTTATTTAGGACACCCATTAGCTAGTGACTTATCCCCCTAGCTTCTAGCATTATTTTGAGAGCTTAAATCCCAAAAAGAAAAGCGAAATAAAGCTGTTTAATCTTATTTAGCCACGATGCAGTTCCAAAAAGCCTAAGTTCTAGCTTAGTTTAGTTCAATTCAGCTTATGAGCCTTTTACAAAAATTGTTCCCCTAAAGCCCCTTAATACGTTGCTTTTATAAGTTTTTGGTCTAATATGAGTTGACCCACTTTGTAATCGGTGGTCATTCTCAGGGACTATTAGTGTAATTCCAATTTCATAGTTAACATACTTAGTGCTTATTAGTTAATTAGCCTTTCACAGTTAGTCCTTGTGCCTATCTCTGTTAGTCCCCATTAATATACAGCTGTTGTAGTTTTTATATTTAAATTAAATAAGTTAAATTAGGTTTAATTTTAACATAAGTTTAATTACTTTTTATTTCAACAGTAAAATTTTGGGCATTTTTATAAGTTTTAGAATTGTTAACTTTTTGCTCTATTTAATTTGATTTTTTTCAGATTTTTTATAGTTATATATTCTGACTTTTTATATTTAATTAATTTTTGTTTTAATTAGTTTATTAATCTTAAAAATCATAAAAAATCCAAAAATTAATAAAAAAATATTTTTTTTCTTTTTTATAAAATTTTCTTTTGGTTCATTTAGTGTCCTAGGAAAACTAACAATGCATACACATAAGCCATATAATATCAAGTAATGTCAAAAAAAAAAGCAACTATTCACAGCTCTTAAAACATTTCAACATCAATTAAGTATCATTTTCACTCCAAGAAAACATAGAAAAAGGGGCTATGAATACTCACCTTAAACTTTACAACACGTACAAAAGTCCAAGAAAAATCTTGATCTTTGAAGCTTCAAAAAAATATATAAATGGTGGCTAGGGTTTTGTGAAGGGTCGACAGGCAGAGAACACAGAAAAAAAAGTATTTGACTGATTTTGTTTCTTTTATAAAACCATAGTTGAACTTCTAGTAGGATTGGGTTTTGTCTCCTTTTTTTTCTTTTTGTAAGCCGACCCAACAAACCCCCTTTTTTAATAATATAATTTTTTTTATAAAACTTTCAGTCCATTTATGTTTTTTATATAAAAATATTTTATTTTCTTTTACACTTTTACTAAAATATTTATTACATATTTACATTAAACCCTTAAATAAATACACAACTTAAATTAAAAACACCTATACTACTTATTAAATTTTTCCTAAACTATATTTATTTATTACAACCTAATAACATTATAAAATCTTAATATACTAAATAATCTATACCCGAATCAACGATTCACACTCGATATCCCTAAATTTTCAATCGCTCAAAATGCTCAAATGCACTAACATTCCAAAATCATTATCCAATACAAAATAGAATGACTAAATCATTCATTTCTATTCTCACAAACACATAGCATATCACATAAACCATCAAATCGACTTAAACATAAATTAAAACACATAAAGTTAGCTAGGTTAACACAAACGGTTAAACTAACCTTGATAAATCGTGGTTGTCACAATGGATACGTCATATAATAGTTATGTAACATACCATTTCGGGAGATATAGTGGCACGGAGGACTTTCTTGGATGGAAAAGAAAAGTAGTTATAGTTAAGGTTTTAACCTTGTTCTCTATAACGTTGGCTCTTGATACCAAATCTGTAACACCCCCATTTTTACATATAGCAGCGGAAGCTAATCTGGGGTATTACTTCAAGGTACAACATTCATAATCATAGAAAACGAATCAAAAAGAGTCGTTTATGAAAATAAGTTATCATTTATTATTTCTTCAGAGTTTTTACAAACGAGAGGTTCCCAAAATCTATACAATAAAGTTTGAATGATAACGGTTTTTCCATCTTCATGTCCTCTCCACTCTGTGCCATTAGTTACCTGAGATAAAAGATGCTAAAAAGTCAACACAAAGGTTGAGTGAAATCCATAGGTTTAAGTAATATAATTTTGAATGCATATGCGATATTACGTTGATATACATCACACGTATTGATAAATTATTTATTATTGCCATTAGCTCTCATGAATCCGAAAAGCCTTAGGGTATGGTGATAGTTATAGCCCATGGGGGTACCTTTGCCAAAATACGCCGCGTAATTTCTAATGATGTGCATATTTGGTTATCGTTACTGATACATCAACGGGGAGTCCAACCACAAATAGATCTATTCACTTTATTCGCGTTACTACGGAGGTGTAATTAACGGTTTAATGATTATGGGGACTAAAGGACAAAGCAGTAACTTAGGCAATAGGTAAATTGAAATAGCATACTGAATTATTGATTCTGTGTTATCATATATCATAACACATGGGGGCGATTCTTGGATCGGCTTAGTTTCTAGAGGAGAGAAACATTGAGAGAGAAATTCTAGGAGAGAGGAGAAAGTGTTTTTTTTGTATATGAATTCATGACTAGCTAATCTCTTCCACACAAGTTGGATGAGAAAAACGAATATATAGTACTTACAAATTATACCGGGTATTTGAACCCGTCTTAAAAACCGTTAAAACAAAAAAAAAAGTATATTAAATATTAAAACTACGTGTATATAAAACAGTTAAATTACACGGGCGTGACCGAGTCTTTTTTCTTTTATCTATACATTCTCCCCTAAGGGAGGTCTCCCTTAAAAATACCAAAACTTTTATTACTTCGTCATTAGCTGTGGACATTTAATATTATTGGAAACGTTTGGTGTAGAGATCTTTTGATTCACTTACACATGTCTTTGTCTGTGTTCTTGAGTTTCTAGAGAATCATTGCGCAAACTAATCTTACATCATCTTGTAATGGTTCGCCATCTTGTGCACTTGTGGAATGAAATACTTGACATCAGAGTTTGACGGAAGCTTTGACACTTTTATGAGTCTTTCATAAATCATTAACAAGTGGTAGGTGTGTTTGACAGTTCCGGTTATTTATTGAATCTCAGGAACTGGGAATTTCCATCTCCATCTCCATTCTTTACCGATAACCCTGTAATGAAACGGTTTGCAATTATCGAGAAAATTGATTTGAAAAGACAGTCTAAGTGTTTCTTATTAAAAGATTTTGAACTTCGAAAGTTTTGATTGGTTGTCAAATGTTTGAATAACCGTCAATTCTATATACCTGGAACAAGTTTGTTTCACACAGAATCGCACATTGTTTTTTCCAGTTGACACAAGTTGGATTCTTGTAGCATCGCACATGTCACCTACCTAGAGCTGGTTTGATGTAGGCTCTAGCAGGGATTTCCATCTTCATTGTGAAAAAAAAAAACGATCGTTTCACTCGGTTGTTCTGGCAATATCACAAGGATAATGAGTTGGCTCTTAAAGATGGAATGTTTAAACAGTGTGGTAGACAAGATAATTGGATATGTGTTTCCCTTAACGGATTAACTGGACGATTCTTTGGCTCTAGACTCAATAGGCGTTTTGGTTTTAATAATCGGAGGTGGAGCAAGACTGCCACCTTTTCAATATCATCCTTACATCAGAGTGAGAGATAGTCAATAGCTAACGGTGTTTTGTCTCTCGTGAGAAATGTAAACAGAAGTCCTTTTGAAAGATTCTGAGTGGCTGGGGAGGGTTGTGCATTGCATCACTGGTCCATGATGACTTTCGTCATTGTTCGAGCAATCTTCAATAGTGGATTCTGGCAGGCATATGAAATAGACCCGGTTTCTGCCTATAGTGAAAGATAGGGTCTTCTTTCTTTAACACCCTTTTCTTCTACAATTCTTTTTAATTCTTCAACCCCTTCAGTGGCTACCGAGACTTCTTTACTTAGAACTCTTGTTGGGTTTATTCCATGTTACATAGCTCCATCTCAGTCGGCACCTTTTCACTTATTCTACTTTTTACCCTTTTTTTTTTCATGTCATACCTAACGACTTCTACACTAACTAGTGGCATTGTCCATGGGTAGGAATCCTCCAGGTTTGGATGGATCATCGGGCATTAGTACCTACCCTTACCAACCTTATAACTCCAATTAAGTAACTGCATGGTCGGTCTTTTGGTACAGTTTTTCCTTTCCATAAACCATGAATAATTCAATTAAGGCACTTTGATTTAATGATCAGAGCGTTTAAGTACCTCGATCGTTTTTTATTTTCGAAACGCTCCCCCCTTCAAAATGGCTTCGGTATTTGAAAATTGTTTAGCACGGTTGGGCGGGTAGTATATGCAGTCTCTACTAATCACAGTTTTATTTACACATATGATAATCAATTTCTCCCCTATCTAAAAATTTTTAACCATTTGACTTTTTGGATAATCAATTGATTTAAAATATGTTATGAAAAATTTGGCGCAGGAAATGAGTGGCCTTAATTCGCAAGTCGTGTAAGAGACATATAACTGCTCCCCCTCAATCGTTGAGGGATATAAATTACTCCTACACCTAACCATCAATAGATTAACTAGCTACTAATGTACAAGGTATATTATTCACAATAAGAAATAAGATTGACCTTTTGATTGTAACGACGATGTCGTCACGTTGTTCTGTTGATCAGCCTGTTAGATCTTATCTCTTATTCTTCTTCCAATAAAGCTTTCTAGACTCGATAGTCACTTCTATCTTGTAGTCTTTTTCGATAAGCTATATGAAGTCATTGCTTCTTCTCATGTCATCCTTTATGACCCACTTCTAGTTCTCCGATTCTTATTGTACTCAACAGATGAAAGTCTTTAACCATTTGGTCAGCTTTTCCATGACTCTTGTCAACGTCCCATCACTAAACTTGTGAAGCTCATTCAGCCTCATCAGTTTTCTTTGATATTCTATCTCTGTAGACAATGTCGCTTGGACTTAGGGACGATGTTATATATAGTCTTCTTTGAAGTAATAGTCAGCTGCATCCCAATTAGGACGTTCCAGGTTGATCTTTGTTTGGTAACTTTCAATCCCGAGCTGTAAGTCTCCCACACGATTCCTGATCACCAGGTTTCTCATCCACATGTTGACTGCTGTGTGAAGACTGATCTTGTCTGTCTTGGGCAGATGGTTGAGTTTTTCTTGAATATTGAGAAGGAACAGATCTTCAAAATCATTTGGATGCAGATTTTTGAAATCCTTTTCCGAGATCTTGTATTCTTGCCTGGATATCAGCTCTGCGAAGGATTATCTCTCATCCAGATAGTTGTATCCTTATTTTTCAACACTTTGACAATGAGAACTTGAGATTTTCGCATATGCGATCTGACTGCTTCAGATCAGAGGATACTCTCTTTGTTGTTGATATAGAATTCCTTCCTCCTAAACCACCAGTGAGTGATGCCATAGACTGCACTCATGTCATATTCGAGTTCACTCTCAACCATAATGATTGGATACTAAGTCTTCAATGACGAAGTCTAGTAACGAGCACTTTGAGCTTGGAATATGGATAATGCTATTCTTCGCTCTTTGTCATCCTGTCAGATGATAGTCCAGATCCCTGTTGAAGAAGAATATTGGTTTGAATGGTTACCTGATGGTGGACCTCCTTAAGGGCAGTGGTTCATGCTATACTATCAGAATTTGATGACCCTCGGGATTACTCAAAATCAACCGTATTTTGTCAGCAACTTGTGGCATTCATCCATTTGATATGAAGTAAGACTAGTGTTTTGTGGGAAAGTGAATGGCTTTTAACAAGGTTGGAATGCTGTGTCCTTCTATAGTCAGCTGTGCAAGTGCTGCTTCTTTTCCTGTTCGTCTGAGAACCTGTGATGAACGACACCAATATCATATGTCTTCCTTTGAAGCTTGTTTTTTCCTCCGGAATTTTTTTAAACGTTTGTGGCGTATACATTTGCCAGGTTATGTTCTCGGTTCCGGGATTTCATTTGGGGAAATGGTCCATTCTGGTTTTAAGTGGGTAGCAGGATATCTCGCTTTCTGGAATCGGCTCGTAAACCACGTATGTGTCGACACCTTGGAATGTGAGCGTTGTCGTGTCTCCATGTTGACCATTCCCTTTATCCTGCTTTGAAATGTCATCTGATGATTGTTCAGAATGTTCTGATTCGGGATCAGATCTGTGCATTGAATAGTCAGCACCAGCATCTCTTGTGTCAGTGCTTCGCCATCCTGTTGAGGAGAGAGTTGGATGTTGTTTGGAAGCAGATGCATCAGATTCCCTTGGTTTCTTCGAACTTTGGTCATCATCTTTTGGAGGAGGTTGAGCTGACCCTGAAGCGGCAGAATCCGATCTTCTTCTCTTTGTTGACCTACCCTGGTTTGATCCAGCTGAAGGGCCTTCATCATCATCATTGCCTTCATCATCATCATTGCTTTCATCATCATCACTATCATGCTTTCTCTTGTGGTCTTTCACCTTGTCTGCAACTTCCTTATCCATGGCGTCTTCATCCGCTATCAAAGCTTCCATGAGAGCATGGTATAGACGGTAGTTGGTCGTGTTTTTGTTGGCAGACTTCTTCTTATTCATGTGACTGAAGAGAGCACTTTTTAAATCAAATTCTTCAAGATCAACTTTATCATTTGACCTGATGGAGTAAGTTGAATCTTGTTTCTCCTCATCTTGTTCCTTTTTGGCTTTGATGATCTCCTTTGGACTCTTTTCAGATTCTTGATTCTTGACAGACTCTGGGCCAGGCAACACAGAGTATTTCTTGATTAAGTCTGCAGTGTGTCGTTCAAGAACCTTAAGGAGAGCATCATCAAGTTTTGTTCCTAGATAAGTATCAACCGCCGTAGGAACTTGGGATCTTATTGAAGCCAACACATCAGCCGAGAGATCAGTCTTCTTTACTTCAGACATCTCTTGCTCCAATTTTGCCACTCTTAGCTGAAGGGCGATGAATGGAGTGATTTCAGGGAGAGATGTGGTGATTGTTGTAGCTTCAGTGTTGATTGGTGGAGGAGTGATCAGTAATGACGGCATAGAAGATGAGATCTCTGCAAAGGGAGGAATCACTGGAGGAGTTGACGTTACTGTCTGATGACTAGGATCAGGTATATTGGAATCAGACTCCTCTCTAGCTTTAGATTTCTCCTGATCATCTTCTGTTGGTTGGTCATGAAGAAATTGATCCCCAAAGTTAACAGTGTCATCGAGATTTTTCAGGGAAGACATAGAACCAGAATGACTTTCTGGTTTATCATTGAGGACACGTTCGCCTGTTATGAGCTTCAGGTTTTCATGAACCTTTGGGTAGGCTGTTGCAATGAATTCATCATCCATGTGCTCAGGGTTTGGTCCAGCAAGAGACACATGTAATTTTCCAGAGTCTGATCCAGTCTGGTCTTCTTGCATGGGCTCAGGGTCTGGTCCAGCCTGAGCCTCATGAGCCTTTTCAGGGACTGATACAGGAATGCTTACTCCTGATGTTACGGTAGACGAGACTATTTCACCTTGAACTTTGTCACCTTTAGGAGTACCAGATTCTGTATCACTTTATGTTCTTTCTGAATCAGATGTTGATGAAGATTCATGGATCATGTTAAATCCCAGTAATAGATCTTTCTAGCCTGTTAAGGGTGGTAGATAACTTTTACAAGTAAATCTATAAGAGAGGCTCTTGGTTGAATACC
>BQNB010023801.1:30199-61411 GCA_026074375.1 Tanacetum coccineum | reverse complement strand
TTTGCCATTTTTGATCCGTTTTGGGTTTATTTGGGCCTTTTTAAGCATAAATAGATATGTGTATTCTACACTTATCATACCTTGTATTTATAGAACAAATGGAATGGGGTTTTGGTTGACTGTGGGTTAGCTGCAGTTGACTGTAGAAGGCTGAGGCATGATCTTTCTGGCTTCGGCTTTGATTTCTTTAGCTTCTTGATCACTCATCCGTTCTCGTGTCCGTTTTTGCCCGTTTTTTACTGTTTTCTTGTAATATTTGACATATCCATACCTGCACACATTAAACTCAAATACAAGCATATTTTTGCCATTTTTGATCCGTTTTGGGTTGAATTGGGCCTTTTTAAGCATAAATAGATATGTGTATTCTACACTTATCAATCATGACGGATTTCATGATTGTTCGAGCTCCATCGCCTAAAAACGTGATACTGGCTCGGCCAGGAATGAGGCAAATAGGCGCAATTTCTTTTACAGTCTACTCGCTCATAAAATTCCCCATCCAATCAGGTGTCGCCATCATCCGCAGAGACATACTTCGTAAAACAAAGTGTGTCCAAATCTCTCGTAAAAGGTTGCGTGAATCCGATGCAGAGGCTATCTCGGATACAAACGAAGGACATATTGAAAAATAGAATGTGGTGATAAATTCCTCATACCAGGATCAATCAGTTGCAATCAGCGCCAATTTATCGCCCCGGTCCAAAGAAGAACTACGACGAATCTTGAGTGAAAATCTAGATGTTTTTGTATAGTCTCCCTCTGACATGACTAGGATACCAAAGGAGCTCGATGAACAATTAAACATACACCCCTACACTTTCCCTATCTGATAGAAAAAACGGGTGTTGTCAAAGGAGCGCAATGAAGCAATCACCCAGGAGGTTGCCAATCTGGTGGAAGCACGAATACTCAAAGAAGTGTACTTCCCCCGATGGGTTGCTAACCCAGTAATGGTCTGGAAAAGTGACGGCACTTGGCGCATGTGCATTGACTTCACAAGCCTGAATAAGGCTTGCTCAAAAGATAGCTATCCGCTACCTGAAGTAGACCAAAAGATCAAATCCTTGTATGGATTTAGATTTAAATGTTTCCTAGATGCATACAAAGGGTACCTCTAAATAGGCCTGGTAGAAGAAGATGAAGATAAAAGCAAAATTTCATACAAAGCATGGGACATTCTGTTATGAAAAATGCCTTTTAGGCTTAAAAACGCGAGCGCAACCTACCAGCGATTGGTAGATAAATCCTTTTCAAGCCAACTCGGACGAAACATTGAAATATACGTGGACGATATGGTTATTAAAAGCAAAAGTGAATGAAGCCTCACGGACGATATCAAAGAAATCTTCAACACCTTGCGACACATCAATATGAAGTTGAACCCAAAGGAATGCGTGTTTGGCATCAAAATAGGCCAGTTTCTAGGGCACATGATTACAAAGCAAGGAATCAAAGCTAATCCAGAGAAGGTCAAAGCTGTTATTGATATGATATCTCCTCGAACAATATGGGATGTTCAAAGCCTCAATGGGAAACTAGCCACTCTGGGTCGTTTTTTGGCTAAGTCTACTAAGAAAGTATTAGTGTTCTTCAAGACGTTAAAGGGGTGCATAGACAGGAAGGACTTCCAATGGAATTAGGAGATAAAAAGAGCATTTTAAGTACTCAAATGAAACTTGCAGTCCCTACCCGCCTTATTTGTACCAACACCCCGATAAACACTGACGCTATACCTGGCCGTATCTCATGTAACAATCAGCTCGGTACTCATGGCGGAAAGGAAGAATGTGCAAAGGCCGATCTACTTTGTTAATAAAGCATTGCAGGGATTGATTGGGACTTGAAACTCAACCCTTTAAAATATAAATATAAATATATATAAATAAATATATAAAATATACTTATAAATATATAATATAAGGGATAAGAATAAAAAATCTCTTAATGTAGTAAACCGGGAGTATGATTCCCAGGTCGTTATCCCCAACGAGGAATGCAATTGAAAGTCGAGAGTCATTTTGATAATCGATGCTTGAATGGAACAAGATTATGATTAGATTTCTAAAGCTACGGGAAATTTAATGCAAACACTTAAAAACAATTAAGGGAAAACAAATTTTAACTAAAAACGTTAACGGGAATTCAATAAAACGCGACAATTAAGCAATTGAACTAAAATTAAACCCTAAATGATTTTCTAAACTTTTTCTAATCCTATTTGACTATTTAAAAAGAAAAGGCTAAGGAAATTCTAAACCGATGGTGATTAAAGGTAAAATTAAAGAAAACGAAACCGGGGAAAACAAATCCCCGTTCTTTAAAAAAACATAAACTTCAAATATTACCCTACGAAAGTAAGATTCAAACCTAAGCTCTAGAGATCTATGATAAAGAAAATTTTAAAAAAAAGTAAATTATTTTTTTTGATTATTTATATTTTTTTGATTATTTTTTTATTTTTTATGATTTTTTAAAGTTTTTAACAAAATTAATTCAAAAAAAATATATAAAACTTTGACTAAAAATTCTAAAAAAAATTACTAAGGTTATAAAGATTGCATGAAAAATAAGTCCTACGAATAAGCTAAAAAGAATAAGCCAGGAAAAAGAAAATAAGCACTCGAAGTGCTTATAAGGAAAAAAATTCAAAATGATGTTAAAAGAATTATGTTTGCAAACTTGGACGTATAAGTCCCAAGGGCATGTTGGTGAGAGGTGTGTGTGTTGAGTCATTTATAAAGGGTGAGACTAGGTTGAGGTCAGGGGTTCGAGCCTTGCTCACCCCTGACTTCCTTGGTTTCCCTTTTTTTTATTTTTCAAAACTTTAAAAAGCAAACTTTTAAATCAGCTATTTATGAACATTTTTTGTGAAAACAACTTTTCTGAATCTAAAGGAATAAGCTGTAAATGGCTTAAACAAACAGAAAACACTCTAACTCTTTTTGGTTTTTTTATTCAAAACTTAATAAGCTTAAAAACTGATATAAGCTAAAACTAAGACTTAATAAGCTATAAGCAATCTATGACTACCCTAATAAGCTGGAAATAAGCAAAGAACTAAAAGCAATAAGCTCAGAAATCAAATAAGCACTTAATCTAAAATTACAAACCAAATAGTCTAAACTAGTAACTTTGAGCTTATTTTTAAGCACTCTAATGGAACCTTATGAAAATCTAGCTTATACCTACTTAAAGCTCAGCTTATAAGCTACTTGAAACAACAAACAAAAGACATTTTGAAATTCAATTAAGCATTGAAAAATCACAATGAAAAAGCTACTTATGCTGTTTTTGATGTTTTTGGTTTTTTCTATGAAAAGACTAATAAGCTAAATCCTGGACCTAATAAGCTACAAACAACTTAATATTAACCTAATAAGCTAGTTAAGACAGAAACTGAACAAAAACTTATGACAATAAGCTAAAAATCTCAAATAAGCATTGTGATACAACTGTTAACCAAACAGTCCCTGGAGGCAACTTTAAGCTTAATTTTCTATAAGCAAACAGATCCTTATGACTATCTAGCTTATATCATCTTAAACTTTGGCCAAAAAGCTACTAGAAACTGGTCTTAAAGACTATTTTGAAAAGCAAATGGACAAAGAAAAAGCTATTTGAAAACAGCTTATTTACTCAGTAAGAACTGAGTTTACTTTTTGGTTTGAAAAGACAAAACTCCAAATTCAGACCTAAAAACAGTTAAGAAAATTAGCTAATTTTAACAAATTAAGCTCAAATAGATTTAATATAACCTACAAACTACTAGCAAACTTAATTTTAAATCCTAACTCTAATTATTACCCTCTGAAAATTAAGCTAGAAGATGGTTGTTTGGCTAATTTCTATGCTGATGCATTTGACACTTGAAACACAAAACCTATAATTGCAGATCTAAAAACTTGCTTCTAACACCTTTAAACAACTACACAAGAACTATTTTAACAACTAATGCAGCTAGAACTAATTAAAGCATCAAGAGTTAAAGAATCTGAGCTTATTGCCACAGATTCTAACTACAACACCTAAACTAGACTCAAACTTGAATTAAACCTATAAGAACCTTAAATCCTTACCTTATAATCTAAAATATGAGATTTAAAATCAATTTGAAGAACCAAATGGTCTTTAGCAGTACTAACTCAAGTTACTAACTAAAGTTAGTACTGCCTTGACCCAAACACCCCTTTATATTACTAAAATCCATTTTTAGCTTATAGGATTGAGATACAGATAACAAACTTCAAATACCAGGTAATAATAGCTATACACAAAACTTAATCAACAACTTTCATAAACTTTTAAGCACAGACAATAAGCTAGTGAAATTATGCTACTATTTTTGGTTTTAAATGGTTTTATAGTAATATATGAAAAACTAAGATTTAAATTAAACCTAACACAATAAGCATCAAAAACATAATAACAAAGCAGTAATTAAGCTATTCTATACTAAATAAGCAACCTATAAGCAATAAAAGCTGAAATTCAAAATTAGCTATAAAAAGGAATTGGAGAACTTACATGAGATTTGCTCTAAACAAGGCTTTTCAAAATGCTATTATGAGCTATCGAACAAGTCCCAACTTTCCTAGGACAAAACACAATGTACTATTTGAGGCAAAACGCAATGAATAATGACTCAGAGAGGCAAAACGCAGTGAAGAAAAATACGAACTTTTTCACCTAAAAATCACCCTTTTGAATGTTTTTGCTTGGTTTCTTTTGTACAACTTGATCCTAGAAGGTTATAACAACTATAAGAACACTAACTTTAACATCACAAACGTGAGAATCAAAGAGTGTCAAGAAAAAGACCATAAACCTTCAAAAACCAAACTTTTGATCTAAACCAACCAAGAAAACGCACACACAATCTATCTAATCATCCCATGTGCTCTGATACCAATTGTAGTATATTGGATATCATAACACAAGCCTAGGATTAATGCTTGGCCAAATTATCTAGAGAGAGAAAGTAGGAGTTCTAGAGAGAGAAAATCACTTAGTGTATGTTTGTAATAAAATAAACATCCAACCCCTTCCCATGGCTGGAAAGGGGTATTTATACAAGAGTTTGGTGCCCCTAAATGGGCCATGGAGTGGGCTAACAAGTGGGTAAAGACCCGACCCAACACCATAAGTCGTACGGTAACTAAACGATTAAAACTAAGACTACAAGCTAACCTATGCTAGATATAACACGGGGTGACCGAGTCTTTTACATGGATTTTCATAATCCTAACATATATAATCAAAGTTGATAATCAAAGTTGATAAGATTAGTTACGATAGGATTATAACATAAGCTCAAGATTAACAAGATCGTAATTATACCAAACGCTTATTCATTATATTATTTTCACCAAGTAGTCATGAGAGATTTAGCCTCTCATGGCTATGAAGTTCATAACAAGATTAAATGGAATAACAAGAAACATACTATATCCGGGTAAGAATATGGATCAAAATTCTACCCGTAACAAGTATGGAATCGTAATACAACCTTTATTTTACTAGAACTATGATAGTGTTCTTCTTCGTTCTTCATGGTTTGATCTTCAATCTTCAAGGTAGTATGGTGTTTATGAGTTTGGAGATTGAGAGATATGATAAATTGGTGAGTGGGAAAGTATGTGAAGTGATGAATAAGTGAAGTGAGGAATGATTTTAGAGTGAAAATTAGACCACTATTTATAGGCTAAGTTTGAGGTCTAAGTGCGATGCACACAAAAGATTATGCGGTGCACTTAGGGTGTTAATGCGAAGAGTAATTAATTTTAATCAAGAAGTGCGACGCACAAAAATATTTATGCGGCGTACTTGGGGTATTAATGCAATCTTCATTTAATTGTCTTTAATTCTTGAGTTCGTTTAGAAGTGCGACGCACTTGGGGTAAGTGGCGCGTACTTATGTTTTTTTCAGCCTTGAGTCATTTTCTTTTCTTCTAACTTGCTTTCCAATAATTGTAAACACTTGAACTTTACTTTTTTTTTGAGCTCGGGATGATTTCAAGTGAACCGACACATAATTTATGCTATTAAGTATTGAAAGTTCACGAGAAATGATAAAATATATATAAATAATGCCGCAAAAAACATGTACAATTTAGGCGTTATCAAATCCCTCCACACATAGCTGTTGCTTGCCCTCAAGCAATATAAAGCGAGAAAAACAAGATCATTTAGCACGACGTAGAGAAATTTTTTGATTTTCTTTAAACCACCTTAGAAAACCATAGAAATAAACTTGGAATGAGTGAATCTTGATAGAAATCAAAACTATAGAAAGTATATGTATGTATGTGTGTGCCGTGAGCAAGGAGGAGAGAAAGAAAGAGATGAGTGATTTTTGAGGCTATGAAAATGAGAGTGAAAACCTAAGTTAGAAGTATGTAAGATATTTATAGGAAAAGATTAGGTTAATGGTCCATGACTAGTCAACCAAGAGTGAATTCAATGGCTAAGTGACTAACACACACCAAAAGTGTGTGTGTAGGGGTTCAGACATAAACAAGCACAAAAGGGGGGGGGGGGGTTCAAGCCTTGATTACTAGCTAACATAATTAAATGGAAATCGTACGAAAAAAAAAATGGTGTTGTGGTCCTCCATGAGGTAAATCGAAGACAATAGGGTGGGAAGGTCACATGAGATGCATGGAAGCATGAAGTACAGATGTCTATTTCTTGCATGTGATGGTGTTTTATTTTTGAAATTCAAATTAGAGATAAAAGATGCTCTTTGATTTATTTAAGTGTGGTGTATGCGTGTGTTTGGAGTATGGGGGGAGGTGTGAACGAAATTTTTGACTTACGAATACGAGATGAGCGATAACTAAAGTTTACACGAAAAGATCTTGGGTTTTCGGGGTTCCTTTAGGTCAAAAACGCGAAAAACGCAAATTAAACGATTAAAGTAAAATAAATATCCTGAAGTGATCGTTAAAACCTAAAAAAACTTAGATTGATTGAAATAACTCATATAATGTCTAAACTAATCAAAATCCAAAGTCAGAACGCGTCCGATGACTTTTTTAGTTTTACGCGGGTTAACTTCCCAGTAAACTACCAGATTCAAACGTAACGTATAAAAGTCAAAAATAATAATTGGAAAAAGTTTAAATATTTGTTCCTGAATTTACACGTTTAATTTCTTGTGACTCTTTATACTCGTAATTTGTTGGGTTTGTTCCCAGTACTAGCTCATTCTACAGTATGCATCTCTTCCTTTATCCTAATTTTAATTCCTTTTTTCTATACTAAGGACTACTACACTATTAGTGGAATATTATTGGGTAGGGATTCTTTGGTTCTGGATGGATCTTGGGATATGAATATAAAAATAACCACCTTATAAACTCCAATACTGTAAATTAATATTGTCAGTCTTTTGGTACTTCCTCATTGTCTGCAATCACGTAATCCATTTGCTCCCCTTCATATGTGCATCAGATTAATCGATAGAGTTTTAGCACATATATGGGATAGATTGTACACTAGAGATCTTAAAATTCACATCTTTAGCCATATATTTTAATCATCATTTTCTCCCCTTATCAAAAATATTAAATTTTGTATTTTGGATATCAATGATCAATTTATAACTGTTTCAGGGGAAAAAAATGTCCAATTATTAACAAGCTGTATTAGGAACATTTTTAATGCTCCCCCTTAAATTATGAGGTATTATATGGTGTTTGAGTATGTTAATTTGAAAAAATTTGAATTTACAAAACGCAAAACATCTTGAAAATTTTACTAAAACAATAATATTGCTATTTTTAGTCCTACACTGGCACAGTTATATATACACAAGATTTATTATTGGCTACAGAGGTTTGACCTGACTGATGAGAACATCAGATGATAGATCTCTGGTTCTTTTGTAGCAGTCGTAAGGTCTTCTCATCGTCTTCTCTTAAGAAGTTGTTTGAGCTTCCCTAATCAGCAATCTTTTTGGTTAGATTCAAAACTTTCTTGCAAGCCGCCTCTCAGCTGTCTGATGTAAAACTCCCAAATAGCCGAAGTACACAATTAATTCAAAACGTTATCACCGAAGTTAATTATATGTTCCCGGATGACGTTATTTCTCTTTACAAGATGTGATGATATTAATAATTGAAACACCAAAGTCAGATTAATTACAGATGTCACAATTATTTCCTATAAGTAGTCGAAATGAAAACACCTAAGTCAACTAAGTCTCAAATGTACTCATTTCTTTTTGCAGATTATCTGCTAATTAATAAGGAATCATCCATACTTATCAAACCTATGTGTACCTCTTTTCTCAAATATATTATACTCCTTTTAAACTAAGCTTAGTGATTAACCGGGTTTTGAGGAATGCATTTCTTGAATGAAATCATACCAATCCTTCTCCCGGTTTAGAAGAAATCTTCTTTCAACACTTTCCCCTTGGTATCCAATGATTGCAATACTAAAAATAAACAAAGATTATCTCTTCCCCATGTGAATGAAATAGTTCACCGAAAACGTAACAAGTTAAAACACTGATTTTCTCTGCGGTTAATGACATTTCGTCTTCCCGGAATGGCCTAAAATCAAAGAAAGAAGGCTCTGGATCTCTCACGTTTGTCTTGTTGTACGTTCTTAGTGTATTACTCCTTCCCCTTGCTGTTATGATCCCTGGGAATCAGCAAAACTAGTGCGCAAAAATACTAGAGACCATGTTCGAGAATTGATAAGCTTAAATTCTATCCCATATGAGAATCAATTCACGGATTTTAAAAAATATGTGATAATTTCCAATTATTAAGGCTTTTAATACTAAGAAGTGTTGGATATTGATCGAATGTAGTTTAAAAGCCTGATTCAATCCTTCTTAATTTGCAATAAGGTCCCTCAAGTTTGAACAAATGGACATCTATAGCCCTTGTAGTTAATATGAATTAATCCCCTTTCATTGTTAATTCGTTTGAACCTTGCCTCGAGTGTCCCACTACCTATATGTGTCAATTGTACATGAACCAGGGATGTAGTTCCACAGAGCGATACATAGTCGCTATCTGTGGTCAGGACCACATAGTAGTATTGAGACATAGTGTGTTATCCTTGGTGAGTCTACGATCATCTATGTGTACACTCGTGTGTGTGTATCATGTCCCCACCTGAGTGATTGTAGTGATGTGTGTTGACAGGTGAATAAGATGTTTGCTCTAGACTCAGTTGTTCCTGTGGACGTCTGGCGATTGATCGAATAGAGAGTATGATGTGCGGTCTGCGAAAATCACGCATTACGATGAGTATTTCTATACTCGCTATCGGCCCTGACCTATCAGTGCACTTATTCTCGCTCGTGCGAAGAGTGTATATAGTCGTACTTTTTACCAAGGACAAAAATTGAAGAGTTTCTCATGTACTTTTAGATATCACAAGTAGTGTGAAGTCATTAGTAAGCGCTATATCACGTGAGACTTGTAACTGTCGCTTCGGCTCGCATACGTGTACGATACACTCGTCAGCCGTTCTGCGCAGTGCAAGTTAACTCTCCCCCATGACTCCGGGACCATGCGGGTCGCTCTCATCAGCTCACATATCAACCACCCACTGCACCGAGATCATTCTCTCGAATCCAGTATATCTGAGGTTTGTGTTGAGTTTGAAATACTTGCCTTGAAGATGTGTCCACGCGTGCTCATCTCGAAATTAATAGCTAATCGCCATTATGGATTGCTTTTGATCTCACTTGGGCAACCAGAGCGCGCCGCCCCCCCCCCCCTCGAACTTCATTGACAGCCTTGTATACATTATAGTAAAGGACATTTCTAAGGGGTAAATGTTATCGATTTTCAATAAGACATGCCAGAGATACGCATATTGTTGTTAATTTTTGATTTTTGATTTTTTAGTATGTTTTCTTTTGACTAAAATTTATTATAAAGAAAAAAAATTTTGTGTTTTTATGTTTTCTTATGTACATAGGATACAGGATATGAGTTACCACCATCACTCGTCTGTTTTCTGTGCCAAACGTTTCAACATTTCTAGAGACATTCTTCTCATACCGAGCTTTTCGATCAAGAAGTTGAATCTTTCTCTAGGCAAGGGTTTGGTTGCAAGATGTCAGCAGGTTGGTATTCAGTCTAGACACATATAAGTTTCATCCGATTCCTTTTCTTCTCTTTATTCCTTTTTGTAAATGTATGCGAACATCAATGGCCTTGGCTCGTTGAGTTGTAGAACATTATTGCAGCATAAAGCAATCACACTTTTGTTGTCGCAGTACAGAGGAATGGTATTGAATTGAAAACCATAATATGTTAGCTGTGAGCACATCTATATGATTTGAGCACAACACCCAAACAAGGCAATATATTCAGCCTTTGTACTCGAGATGGCAGTGCATTTTTTTCTTTTTGGATGACCAGCTAACCAGTTTGTCACCTAAGAACTGAGCGCTTCCCGATGTACTATGTCTAGTGTCCTGACATCCCGCGTGGTCGACATTTGCATATGCTGTTAGTGACATATCAGTATCCTTCGAGTACCAGAGACCCATGTTAATGGTTCCCTTAAGGTATCGAAAGATCCTTTTTACCGCTTGTAAGTGCTTTTCGGTAGGCTTTTCCTACTACCCGAGACATTATGTAGACTGCCTAGATAAGGTCAGTCTAATTAGATGTAAGATATAATAAGGGATTAATCATTGCCACCATAAAGTTTGTAGCATCAAGCTGGTGTCCCCTGGTATTTCATCAGTGATATTCATATTTTATCTATGGGTGAGTCGCGACAGTATCAGTAGATAGCAACAAACCATATTTTTTAACAATTCATAAGCCTATATTTAGGTTGGTTTAGAAAGATGCCTCTAGGACTGTTTGTGGAGTTGTAATCATAAAAAGAATGACATTCTGCCCCTATCATTGAATCTAATAAACTTGGAGTGGTCATCATATTAGAAAAAACTCCATTAACAGGGCCGTATTTAGTGGATTGCAATATTTATATCGTCAAACCTAAATTTGTCCAGTAATAAGTGTTCCCTGCTTTGCGTTTGTGAAGAGTGTTGGATCAACTGACCTTTGGAAATGTGTGAGATAGGAAAGCTTGACAGGCATTCGTAACACCCCCCCCCCCCCCCCATGAGTGGTGCTTGTTCTTATACCGTTAGAGGGCCTTTTTCAGTTGTACACATGCGTGGGTTGATCCTGAATCAACAACTCCTTTAGGTTGAGAAACGTAGACCTTTCTTGAGCTCGCCATTTAAGAAATGCAGTTTGTAGTCACTTGGTGTATTGTCATATTCTTATGAGCGGCATTTGCTACGAAGATTTAGATGGCCTCTATTCTAGCAACCGGTTCAAATGATTCCTTGAAATCGATTCCCTCTTCTTGCCTAAATCCTTGAGCAACTAGTTTCTCATCGCCTTTTATTCTTTAGTACCCTGCCAAATTCATCTTTTGACTTTATAAATCCATTTAAGTTTGATCAATAACACTCTTTTATCGGTCATTGGCACCATTTTCCCACACCTTGTAGCCTTTCAAATTCATGAATTTCTTCTTGCATTGCATCGATCCATGACGGTTCGATCATTTCTTGTTTGAAGTTCTTTGGTTCTACAGAAGTTAGGAAGCATCAAAATAACACCACATGACGTCAGTTTGGAGTTGCTTTCTCGTAGAGACAGAGCGAGAAGGGTCTCCAATCACATTTGCTATAGGATGATCCTTAGTCCATTTACTAAGGTGTTCAAATGGATTGTGGGTCTGTCTCACATTCGATGATGATCCTTGAGAAGTCGAGTCTTCATGAGGAGATTCATTAAGTGGATCATCATGAAAGATTAACGTTTTTGGTGATTCTTCAAAACCTTGAGAAATGTTTGAAGATTGTTCTTGTTCTTGTATTGATGGAGTACTTGTTGATGAAGCATCCTGGTCAATGGAAGTTGACACAAGAGATTCAGCTAAAACAACAGCTCTCGGAGCAGCAGCTTCTTAAACTGGAGAAACAACAATTGATGGAGGATTGAAGTATTCATCGAACATAGGTTGAAACAAGTGATCCCAATCATCTCTGTTTAGTGGAATACAAGGTTGTTGAGAAACAATGTTAGGAACGAGTCCTGAACTGGTTGTTGCAGGAGTCATTGAATGAAGCCTGGGTCCTGAACTGAATTGTTTAGAAGCCATAGCTGTCAACTCATTAAATGTCACATGAATTGTTTCTATAATTTCCTGGGTTCTTTTATTGTAGATTCTAAAAACGCATTCTTTGCGGGCGCGTAACCAACGAACAATACAATGCAGTTTTGCTTTAATTTTAACCAGGTCTTCATTGTCATTGGTAGGATAACAGAGTGCCCCAATACATGAAAGAAATGCATAAATCCGTTTCTTACTCTTGCATAAGCTCTTATGGAGTTTTGTTGTATCAACGACGGATTAATGAAAGGTTTTGGGTGTAATAGGCTGTATTGTTTTTTTATTGCGCGGCACATAGAAATAATGGAGCTTTGAAAATATGAACATGTGTACGAGAGAGTTCTTACAAGAGTTGGTTTTTGTCCTTTCGACAACGGCTTGTTATCCTGTGGAGTGCAGGCACCAGAGTTTGGATACGAGATGCCAACATTTTATAAAATTCATGAAGTTGTCTGAATTGACAAATTGGTTTCCATAATATGTAATTCAGAACATTAGGTATGGTGGCATTATTCCAAACGAACTTGAAATTATTTTGATGCATCTTGTGATGGCTATAGGAGCTTATCTTTTGTCTTCAAAATATGCCCAAGTAAATCTTGCGTAATCGTCGACAATCACTAAGATATACATTTTCCCGTTAATACTCGCGATACGCATCGGGCCACACAAATCCATATGCAAAAGATATTGTTTCTCTTGATTAGTGTCTTCGGCTTTGGTTGATGAGAGGGTTTCTTGCTTTTTCCTAATGCACATGCTGAACACAGATGATCTTTCTGAAATTTAAGCTTTGAATGCCTCGTGTAAGGACGTCTTTAGCTAGCTTGTTAAGAGTATCGAAGTTGAGATGTGATAACCGACGGTGCCATAACCAGCTCTTAGTCTTTGACGCTTTGGATAGAAGACAGATCGGATATTTTTTAAGCATGTCATCAAGAGAAATTGTGTACAAATTTGTGTCTCGGGATCCAAAAATTAGCATCGCCAACTCCTCTTTCTAAATTATGAATAATGAAAGTGTTTTTCTGAAATGCAACTTCAAGATCCGCATTGCAAAATTAACCAACAGAAAATAGGTTATGTCCAAGCCCCTCGACGTAGTATACTCTTGAGATAGTTACATTTCCCAGCTGATAGTCACCATACCCTATAATCTTTGCAATTTGGTTGTTTCCGAATCGAATAGTTCCTAGAAATTTACTAACGAAGTTCATGAGCTGAGAGCGGTTCCCTGTCATATGTTTAGAGTATCCGAAGTCCAGATACCAGAGAACAATCTAGACAGCTTTTGATTGACAAGAAAAGAAGAAGATGGAACATCTATAGCATTGGATCCCCATGAATGATTGGGTTCTGGGTTGTTAGCATTCTTAGATTCTACAATCTTAGCTTTTTTACTCGAACCTATAGTTTTTATTTGTTTGGGTCTCTTGCTATAGACTTTAATCTCAGGTTTTGGTGTTTCAACTAAATTAGAAGTGGTTTCCTTAAGTTGCACTACTTTTGTGGGAGTGATCCTAGTTAAAGGGCACAAGTTACCAACTATAGTGAAAAGTCTTCCTGTTGGTTTCCATTTATATCCTATTTCAGTGAACACTTTAACCATAGGTTTAAAAATATTATGTTGTTGGCTTTTCTTAGCAGACTTAGATTTAGAGCGTACATTCACATCATTCATAAAATCAAGGAAACACACATCATGATTTGCATCAAACATACATTGTTTACACTTAATAGAAATTAACTCAGAATTCACATTTAACATAGCTTGCTTAACATTTGCATCACAAATAGGGTCTTTAACACGATTCTTTTTATTAGACTTAGATTTAACTCTCCTATGTTGGACTTCTACTTTATTCTTCATGTTGCTAATTGGTGTTTGCGAGATCCTATCATTCTTTTTATTGCCTGTAGGCTGTGATCTGCTAGCACAAGTAGAACTCTTCAATCCTGTAGAAGGCAACACAGGTGTGTTAGAATCTGGTGTTTTAGACGACTCTAAATGTTTATGAATGTTGCTCGAGGATGTGAGAGGTTTTGAAAACCTAACTTTCTTGACTTTGTTCATGGGTGTGACAACTACCAATTTCTCACTAGGTTTTGTAAAACCAGGGCATATGTAAGAAACATAGACTAACAATTCCTGAACGTGCTTTGTAAACTTGCAAGCAGAGTCTAAGAGTGGTTCACTAGGATTCTGTTTTCTAGCACCGGTTCGTTTTCCCAATGACATTATGAAATTGAGACTCATTGTTTTTTGGACAATCGACTTGAATTGGTTGATTAATGGTTTGTTTTTTACAATCCTAATGAGGAACAAATAAAGAGAAAATTAAACCTAACTACTATACGGATAAATTAATATTTTATCCTTAAATGCAATTCGGGAATCCTAAAACGGGGGGGGGTGGAGACCTATAAAAACCTAAATCAAAAAAAATTAAGTCTACAATGATATTTTTGGTTTTTTATAAGTTGTTAATTGACCTACTAAAAAGCTTAGGACAAAGAAAACTAGACAAAAAACGAAAGAGTTTTAAGCTAAAAATCACTAAATAATATGAAGGGATTCCAATCCCGTTCTTTTTAAAAATTTGAAATTTTGCAAGTTTTAACCTTCAAATAGCAAATCTATTTTTCCTAGAGTTCTAAATGTTAATAAAAGAATTTTCTAGAAAAATGATTTATATCTTTTTTGACTTTTTTGATAATTTTTTATTGAATTTAAAAACGATTTTAATGAAATTAAAATGTTTTAAATACTAAATATTTATAAAAATTCTTAAAAAAGAAAATCTGGAAAAGTAGTCTTGAATAGTGTTAGAATCTAAGAAAAATAAGCTTGGATACACAGCTTATGAAAACTATAAGCTGCCAAAAAGCTAAAAAAAAATGATTAATAAGCTATATTAGTGCAAAACGTGTATAGAAAGAGATTAATGTTGTGCAATGTTTTAATCGAAAAAAGTCCCCAGGGCACGTTGGTGAGGGTGTGTGTTGTGAGGTTTATAAAAGGGTTGATGCTAGGTTGAGGTCGGGGGTTCAAGTCTTGCCCACCCTCGACTTCCTTAGTTTCCCCTTCTTTTTTTTGCAAAAACTTAAAAAGCAAAGTTGTAAAATAGCTTATAATAAGCTATTTTTGTGTGAAACTATCTTTCTAAAGTATCAATGCCATTTAATTAGCTTTAATAACAGACCTAAACAGCTCTGACTACTTTTTTTACTTTTTACAATCTTAATAAGCTTAAATCTAAGAAGGATTAAGCTAGAAGTAAACACACAATCCAAATAATAGCCATTGTCAACTAATCTTCTAAACCTTAATAAAGCTAGTTTTAACAGGGGAGGAAATAAGCAAGAGGAAAAAGGCCACAAGCTCTGGAAAAATAAGCAAATTAAGCTTTTATACTAAATTGGAAACACACAGGACAGGTCTAGTTATAGCACTGCTTTTGTGCTTAAAATTGGAGTAAACCATAAAAAAAATTGGGGATCCTCTGTGATAATAAGCCTTTATAGCCTTTTTAAACCTAGGCTTGTAAAGACTACGGCGGAAAAAAACATCATTGAATTGTATTTTGTAATGTCAATTGATTAAAGACAACGCTGTGTTAAAAAAAGCTAATCTACTTATTTTTTTTGTTTTCAAAGTTTAATGAAAATGACAAAGTACTGGTTTTTACTCTTAATAACAGATAAGTAACAGTCCTAATTTTTCCAAAATTAAGCAATAAATACAAATGTAATTCTAGCCTACAATCTAATAGTTTACCTTAATTTGAAAATTTAAGACCTACTTTTACTTGCTGATTTTTTAGCTTGAAAATGACTTTTAGACAAAAATTGATGCTGATGCATTTGACAGTTTATAACCAAAACTTAAGACTAAATGATGTAGGCTCAGGGTACTTGAAATTCATACACTAATATAACACCAAACAAATACAAAAATGACCAATTAAATCACTAAGAACAAGTTTGGTGGGCTAGAAGAAGACCTTGTGGATTGAGACTATTTACCACAGTGATTATACATACTTACTTACTATACTTGATTAAAAAATATTTTTATTCCTACAAAAGCCTTTATTCCTAACTTCATCAAACCTTAAATGAAATACCATAAATCTAATTTATAAGGTCATTGGCCTTTTACAGCCTAACTCAAGTTAAGTGTTTTGTCCTTGATGCCCTAACAACCCTTCTTAAATGTTTTTAATATTAAAATCATATTTAGCTTATAAATTTGAGATTGAAGGAACAAATTGCAATTTTGACCAGACCAATGATCAAGCTATTAACAAACTAATCTGAACAAACTTTCAAAAACAAATAAGCCAGATTAATAAGCTACTCAACTATGTTAATATTTTTTGCTTTCACTGATTTTATGGCAGATTTTAAGAAACTAAGATCTATACTATCTAATTAACCTGATTAAGCAGAAAACAAGTATATAAGCTATAATTAAGCAAATTTAAATTAGAAATAAAGCATGTATTTTAGTAATTTTAAGCAGGAATTTAAAATAAAGGCAGTATTAAGCTATAAAAAGAGAGAAAATATGAACTCTCAAGATGCCACTTTGTACAAACTAGGATTAATAAGTTTCTCTTTTGAGCTATACAATAAGTTCCTGTTATCCTAGGTTAAGCTAGTGTGGTCTTGCGAAGCCTTCCATTATGGCTTCCTTCCTTATTAAAAGCGGAGGTATAATTGAGAGTGGACTTTTAAGTAGTATAAAGCTCTGTTAAAGCTTTGATGGCTCTTTACTGAGGTTAAAACAGCTAGCGTCATGTGTAGTATTTAAGAGCGTATTGAGCTCTTAAAGTGAACAAAAAGAGAGCTTATTTAAGCATTTTGCTTATAATAATAAGTAAAGGCAATTGAATTATGAGTAAACTTAACTTTTATTAATAGAAAAAATGAATTACAACTTGGGAAAATGGAATTAACAATGACTGGAAAATAATTAAATGAAAATTATAATTTGCCTTTAAAATTTAAAAGCTATACTAAGATGCTCCTAAACACCTAACTACTTGATGCACCTTGGTGAGTGAATGATCGCTTTTTATTACAGAAGGAGAAGGAAGAAGATTCTAGGTCTTCAAGTTTGTTAGACGCTCCAAATGATCCTGTCCCTTCTTTGCTTCCAATCATTAGCTGCCCAATCTTGTCCGTTAGATCAAAATGTGATCACACAGATTGCCAGCGTGGCAATCCGTGTGTCAGAGGCTGTTGTGCTTCTTTAGGCTTAGTTTTAGTGTAAAAATCCATTCCTTGTGTATTTGTTTGAAGCCAACGTGTCATTCCCCCTTGATCATCTTGGACCATCAGGAGCCTTTGTATGACATCTTCCACTTTTTGACATGGAATTTGTACTTAGAATCTTCTTAAAGGCTGGTTGGATGCATTGGTTTAATTGAATTTAAATTGAGTACTTTAGGCAGGGTAAAAAAGTGGGGAGGGAGACGGTGGCGTCCATCTCTACTCGTACTACTACTAGTGAACAGCAAAAACTGTTTTTCCCGCTTCTTTTCTTTTTCTTTTTATACGTCCCCCAATTTTATACGTGTGTTGGTTTGACTGAGCTAAATAGGGTGTTGACTTGGGCTTAGGATTTATAAAAAGGAAATTGGGCCGGTTAAAGGGTTTCAGGGTTTTGCTTATTAAGAGTTAATGACCGTTAGTTTCTTAATAAAAGAGGACTAACGGTGTTAGTGATTTAGGTTTTTGGTGAAATTTGATTTAACATTAAGGGTTATTTGGGTATTTTGAATGTTTTGTCTTTTTTTGGGTGGACCAAGGGTTGACTTTGTTGACCATTTGCTAGAAACTCCTGGCTCTTGTGCACTCTATCCGTTCCCGTGTTCGTGTTTGTCCGGTTTTGACCGTTTTCTTGTGATTTTTGCAATATCCGTACCTACACATCACAAATGACAAAACAAGCAATATACAAGCATAATTTGCACAATTTGATCATTTTAGGGTCATTTTTGGTATAAAAAGGATATGTGATTTCTCACATATCAAAATTTCCCAAACTAAGTGATTGTCGTGTCCTCACGCAATATTATATGCTCTAAAACTAAATACCTCAAAACCTCCCCAAACTAATCCTTTGAAAAGTAGCAAAGTCTTTTGTGGGGAGAGTTAAGAAATCACAAGCTTTAAAACACCCCATTTCCCCATTTTTCAAAACTTTTATTTTATTTTTTTATTTATTTATTTTCCTAAACTTACAACTTATTCATGTGTGACATAATGTATTGCTTTCATTATTCATTGATAACTTTTAGGATCACGGAACAAAAAGCACAAAAAGTGTCCAAATGGATAAATTCATCGTCCCCGACTTTCACCTCTCCAAGCCAAGCTTAAAAACAAGATCATTGTAAATTACAAGTTATGATGCTAACACTACTCATAAAAACTAATTGTGTACTTACTTTTCCTCCCTTATTCCTAATTTCCTCTAAGGATTTTATTATTATTATTGGTGACAAATAAATTATTTCCTTATTAATAAAGTAAACCTGGTTTAGACCATTAATAGCTTGAAATCCTTTCCTAAAGAGACGATATGGTGAGAATAAGGTCCACATTAAGGTTCTAATTTTGCATGATTTAGGGGTTATCCTTTTTATTTCATCCGAAACAACTCAACTACGAGTCCAGAGACGGAGGCTTTATTTAGATAACCCCGGAGTCGAAATTTGGCTTTATTCTTCTTATTATTGCAACATTATTAAACCTCGGTCCTTTAGAAGGCTGCAACATCGGTTGTGAGCCGGCAAGATGCAGCAAACATATTTCGACCTCGGTAATTTCCTCGACCTTTTAGAAGGCTGCAACATCGGTTGTGAGCCGGCAAGATGCAACAAACTTTTATCAGTCTCGGATTATTATTACTATGTGCCTTATTTAGAAGACTACCACATCGGTTGTGAGCCGGCAAGAGGTAGTAAACTTTTATCAGCCCACAGTTTTTATTATTATTATTATTACCTCCACCCTTTAAACGACTGTCACATCGGTATGTGAGCCGACCATGATCCAGAAGTCTTATTTCGGCTTCGGTTTATTTCATAATAATTATTATTATAGCCAAATTTCAAGCCCTGTGGTCTTTTAACAACTGCCACATCGGTATGCGAGCCGACCATGGTCCAGGAGTCTATTTCCCCACAACACTGACAAAACCTCGATGTGTACCTTACTTTCACCAGAAGGAATCTCTACGAAGTGATCTAAACTAAGAATCGCAAAAACCAAAGAAACTTTATTTATTCAACAATTATATAACGTTTATTAAGCCGATGGGAGCAAAAAGCCACAATTAACCTTTATGAGCCTTAAAGAAATCCAACTATTCTATGTTTAGCATCAAAACTTATACTCTACTCTATCATCTCTTGTTCTTCACAATTTAAAATTTCTAATAAAGAAACTCGTGAATACTTAGCCTAACGAATTAAGATCGGCACTTTAACAAGTCACATAGACTGGCAACAATCTCAACTCAAATAAATCGATCTTCGCATATTTAAAATCAATTATGGGAACTTGCAAAGTCTTGACTTTTTTAAGCTAGACTTGCGTTTTATAGCTCCTTGTATAAAAGATTAGCAAAATCAATCTATACACGTTAAGGAGAAAGCTAAGATATAAAAACCGGTCGGGTCAAAATTTACTTTTCGTTCTCACCAATTCTTCGCGAATTTCCGCGAACGCTTAGCCTAAAAGTTAAGGAACAAGCTAGAGCTCAACACGCTCGATCGGGTCAAAATTTATTCTTATTCTACCCAGCAGGAAAGTTAAAATTGTGACAAAACACTTATTTTATTTTTGAAAATTTTTAAATTTTTTCATTTTTTTGAAATTTTGGTGGTAAAAATGGGATTACGTGAAAACAACGGCTGCAGGCACAATCAAATCGATAGATCCCCCATACTAGAATTAAACATTGTCCTCAATGTTTTAAGAAGGGTCTCTACGTAAATCCTAAGCTGTTTATTAAGTATGCTTAAAGATAAACGTTAGTCGATTAGATTATGATATTTGATTTCCCAAATGAAGCTAAGGATTTGAATCTCGAGTGATCGAAGGACAAAACCGCGAGCACGAGAGGCTTTAAAAATCCAGGACAATCCTGGACAATCATAAAAACACAAGCAAACAAGAATGGAAAGAGGCGCACCTTTCACAACAAAAAAACATTTATTCATTACTACATAATATAACTACGGATAAGCATGGGTTGCCTCCCACGAAGCGCTTGTTTAGGGTCACTAAGCTTGACCCAAGCATTTGACCTTGGCGAAGGTTTGGAGATCCAGGACAACCAATTATGGTATGTCCCCTCCAAAGTAGTGCTTAATTCTATGACCGTTCACCTTAAAGTTTGGCCCGGAGTTTTAAGATAACTCGACAGTGCCATAAGGGTACACATAGGCAATGGTGAACGGTCCGGACCAACGGGATTTTAACTTGCCCGAGAAAATCTTCAATCTAGAGTTAAAGAGGAGGACTTGATCACCGACGTTGAAAACGTGGTTTTTGATCTTTGAGTCATGGATCATCTTTGTTTTCTCTTTATAGATCAAAGAGTTTTCAGAAGCATGATCATGAAGTTCATTTAATTCATTGAGTTGAAATTTACGGTGATCACCCGCGGTCTCAAGGTCAAAGTTTGCATGCTTCAAGGCCCAGTAGGCTTTGTGCTCGAGCTCGAACGGTAGATGACATGCCTTTCCGTACACGAGCTTGTATGGAGTACACCCAATGGGTGTTTTGTAAGCGGTACAGAAGGCCTAGAGTGCATCATCTAGTTTATCTGACCAAGAGGCACGATACTCGCCTACGGTCCTTTTAAGAATTCGTTTCAAGCCACGATTGGATACCTCAACTTGCCCACTTGTTTATGGGTGATACGCGATGGAGAGACGGTAAGTAACTTCGTATTTAAGCATGATCTTTGCAAACTGGTCATTGCAAAAATGGGTTCCGCGATCACTTATGATAGCACGAGGGGCACCGAATCGGGCGAAGAGATATTTAAGAAATTTGCAAACAACTTTGGCGCCATTGTCGGGGAGGATTGTATACGATTGTTGGGCCGTTTGACAATTTGTGTTTGAAGATCCTTCCGTGTGAAGTTATTTTTCTTATTTTCTTATAAAAAAAATATATACAAAAAGATTTTTCTTTTATTAGTATATATAATATAAAAAAAAGAAAAAATTAAAAAATTAAAAAAATTGTCCATAAAAAGAAATAAAATTCACCATCAATATAATACTTTCAATTGAAGTATCGCTTTCGCTTCAACCTATTTTGACAAGTAATCGACGGCCACGAGTATGTATTTGTTCCCTCGTGAAGACGGGAACGGCCCCATGAAATCGATGCCTCACACGTCAAAGATTTCACAAACTTGGATGGAATTTTGAGGCATTTCATCCCTTTGTGAAATTTTTCCTTGACGTTGGCACGAGTCGCAATTTTTGACCAACGTGTGGGCATCTTTGTAAATAGTAGGCCAAAAGAAACCGGCATCAAAGACCTTTTTGGCGGTGAGATTTGCACCATGATGTCATCCGGTGGGTCCATTATGGCAAGCTTCGAGGATGTCGAGAGCTTCTTTGACGTGCACACACCGCCGGATCACTTGATCCGCACATATTTTGAACAAATAGGGGTCGTCCCAAAAGTAGTGTTTAACATCCTTGAAAAACTTGTTCTTTTGCTGGGTCGACATCCCTTTAATCACAAAATTCCCCGCGTGGTAATTTGCAAAATCGGCAAACCACGGGGTACTTGAGTCACCACGAAAAGTCACCATATTAAGTGTCTCGAGAGGAAACGTTTCATTTATTTCCTTTGGGTCGAGCACATTTTCATAAGGATTTTCTAATCGGGAAAGATGATCGGCCGCGAGATTCTCAGCTCCTTTTGTGTCAATTACTTTGAATTTGAACTCTTGAAGGAGAAGAACCCACCGGAGCAATCTCGCCTTGGAATCTTTTTTAGCAAAGAGATATTTGAGGGCGGAGTGATCCGTATACACAATGCTTTTGTTCAATATGAGGTAAGATCGGAATTTTTCAAAGGCATACACCACGGCTAACATTTCTTTCTCTGTCGTGGTGTAATGCGATTCTGCCTCGGTCATTGTCTTACTAGCATAGTGTATAGGCCTAAAGTGCTTTTCATGACGTTGCCCCAAGACCGCACCTATGGCAAAGTCGCTTGCATCGCACATTAGCTCAAAAGGTAGGTCCCAGTCGGGGGCAATCAAGATTGGAGCTTCGGTTAATTTTTTCTTAAGCGTTTCAAAAGCTTGAATACATTCATCGGAGAAGATGAACGGAGTATTTTTCTCAAGAAGATGAGTCATCGGTCGGGAGATTTTGGAAAAATCCTTAATGAACCGTCGGTAGAAACCGGCATGACCGAGAAAACTCCGAACACCCTTGACGGTGGTGGGATGAGGTAACTTAGCAATCACATCGACTTTCGCCTTATCAACCTCAATCCCGTTCTTGGAAATCTTATGGCCAAGGACAATTCCTTCCTTAACCATAAAATGACTTTTTTCCCAATTTAGACAAAGATTAGTGTCTTCACATCTTTTGAGCATCTTGTCCAAACGAGAGAGGCAATTTTCGAATGAATTCCCAAAGACCGAAAAGTCGTCCATGAAGACTTCCATCGTTTTTTCGACCATATCATGAAAGATAGCCAACATACACCTTTGGAACGTGCCCGGTGCATTGCATAAGCCGAAAGGCATGCGACGATAGGCGAACGTTCCATAAGGACACGTGAATGTGGTCTTTTTCCTTTGGGGGGGGGATCATGTGGGGTCGATGTGAATTTTAAAGTTTTTAACCCCGAGAAACCATCGAGAAAACATATGTATTCGTTTTCCCGCTAAATCTCCGAGCATTTTAGTCATAAAAATGGTAATGAAAGTCGGTCTTTACGGGTGGGCTTCATTTAACTTTCATAGTGGTCGATGTATACACGTTTTCCCGTACTATCGTGTAGGGAATTACTTGGTTGTACATCATTTTCAACATCGTTTAAAAATAAAAAAACAGGCTTGTTGTTTTACTTTTTGCGGTATGCAATGTACGGGGCTCACCCAAGGACTATCCGAGATCGGGTAAATTAATCCGGCGTCAAGAAGTTTTTCAACCTCTTTTTTGATGACATTGTGGATTTTCGGATTCACCCGTCTTTGATGTTGGACTGCCGGTTTGTAGTCCTCTTCCATAAGAATCTTGTGAGTACAAAAATTCTGGGTTAATACCTTAATGTCGGGAGGGAGTTTCCAAGCAATGGCTCGTTGTGGTGACTTCAAACCTTTTGAGAGGGCATTTCTTCCTCGACAACTCAAGTCTTTCAGCCAATTATGACAGGCAACTTGTCGTCCACCCTTCAAAATTGTGTACTCTAGATGAGGAGGTTAAGTCCTTGAGTTAGACCTCGAAAGGTTCAACTTTTGAAGAGATTATCCTTTTTAGCTTCATAAACTTTATGTTCTTTTCGAAAAAAAAAAAATATTTCACGCGATAATTTCTTTAAGTGGGGGGTAGTGATGGATCATCATTTAGAGATGCTTCATGAGAGAATGTCCCTACGAGTCGTAATTAAGCGGTGATCAATTCCGATGAAGTTGGATCATTTCAAGAGCGAGGAAAAGCGTGACTTCCTCGAGAAGAAAATCACTATCCCCGAAGGGAGTGAGGGTCGGAGAAGAGGTAGAAACGATCGGGTCATAATAAGGAGTGGGATTGCCACTCGCGATCACATCGGAGAAACCGAGAACTTCTTGAGAATACTCCTCACAAGCCATATCAATGATGTCGATTCGGTTAACCGAATTATCATCATAATTAGAGGAGTATCTCGAAGTTTGATCAAGATTGAATGTTACGGCTTCTTTTCCAACACGAAGAGTTAATTCTCCTTCATAAAATCAATCAAGGCAAGGCAGTCTTTAAGAAGGATCTCCCCGGCTTAGGGGAACTCAGGGATCGGCATCAAAGTCTACGACTACAAAGTCGGCCGAGAATTGGAACTTTCCTACTTTTACGTATACATCTTCGGCGATACCGATCGGTTGGGAGATCGAACGGTCCACAAGTTCAAGAGTCATACAAGTAGGAGTTAGTTCCGGAAGAGAAGCTTTTCCACCGAATTAATGGCTAGAGGATTAATGCTAGCGCCAAGGATCGGCAAGGTTAGCATATCATTCCAGGAAATTCACCCGGCATGGGAACTTGCCGGGGTTCCAAGTTTTTTTTCGGGTAACTTGTTGAGGATAACCGCCGAACAATGCTCATTTAAAGGCGTTCTAGCCATTTCACTTAATTTTTCTTTGTTTCCAATTAAAGCTTTAAGAGTCGAGGCAAATTTTGGCATAAGAAGCAAAGCATCCGTGAAGCTAATTTCGAAACTCAAATCTTTAAAGATTTCGTAGAATTTCTCAATTTGGTTGTCAGCTTTTTCGCGGAGCTTTTGGTCATTTAGTCTAGACGGATATGGAATTGATGGTTTCTGGTTAGGCTTCGAACGGGAGCAACAACGGGCTCAGAATTTGGTACTTGAGTTTCTATTTGGACAATCGAAGGTTGGACGTCTTCGGTATTTCCGTTATTAGTAGGAGGCACCGTGTCCTTTGTCACCTCGGTTTCACGTTCCACTACTTTAGGAGAAGAAGAAGCAGTAGGAATCGTGGGTCCCTTATAAGCAACACCACTTCGGGTGGTGATACCTTTCAAATCTTCCCTCGGGTTAGTAATGGTATTACTTCCCGATCTCGAGGTAGAAGCGGTATTCATTTTCATGAATTGACCCAACATATTCTTAAGATCATTAGTAGAATTGGCTAATGTAGTCATGTTGGTTTGCATGTTTTTTAAAATGTCATCATTTGCCTTCATGTAGTTTCATGTAGCTCAAGAATTCGGCATTCGTTACAACTTGCGGTTGAGGAATCGGAGCTTGGTAAGGCGGGGCTTGATAAGCCAGAGCCGGGGCTTGATAAGCTAGAGTTGGGTTTTAAACATGATTAGCTCATTGGAAAAATTGATTTTGACCTTGGTTGTTTCCTTGATTCCTATTCAGATTCTGATTTTGATTGTTTCGATAATGATTTTGATTCACATTAAACCCTGGTGGTCTGAGATAATTGTCCGAACGATAGCTAAGCAAATTACGGTTACTTTGAGGTTGGTAAGTATTCCATCTTGATTGTAGGCTACCGCAGATATCGTTCTGAGTTTGTGGCAACGGTGGCTGGACATTTTAAGGAAGAATGAGGACCACCACAAATTTGCAACATGGTTTTCCGGCATTTAACTTGTTGTTTGTTTGAAGCTTTTTCATTAAGTTCTTGTTGTTGTTCCGCCATTTTAAGCTTAGGGCTGCTATTTCCGGATAGAAGAAGTGATAGAACTAGGATGGACTCACTTCCGTGGGCTGAAGTGTCAATCTTTTTTGGTGAGCGGTCATATTTTCAATGAGATCATAGCACTCTTCGGGTCGTCTTTTCATAAAAGTACCATCGGCAGCAGCGTTGATAGTATCACGATGCCTCAATGTTAACCCGTTATAGAAAGTATCTATTTGAGTCACGGGTACATGTTGTGGTTAGTACATCGATAATTGAAAAGCTTGTAACCATTCCCATGCTTCGAATAAACGATTCATCGGGTTCTTGAAGGAATTCGTAATATCATTTCTCAACTTGGTCACCATAGAGGGTGGGATGTATTTTCCAAGAAATATTTTTGCCATTGGTCACCCCCCCCCCCCCCCCCCCCCCCCCCCCCCCCCCCCCCCCCCCCCAATTGGTGATAATTCACTGGCAATCGGATCAAACATTCGGTGGCACGATTGTTGCAAGGAGTAAGGGAAGGATATAGACGAGGGCCTCATCGGAGACCCCATTCTATTTCATACTTTGGGTGACATGCAAAATACTTGTCAAGAAGCTTTGTTGGCATCATCACCCGTTATACAAAATGGACCACCAATTTTGGAAGTGTTGATTCATGAATTCTTAGTCCAAAAATAGTTGCCTGAATTGCAATCGGGGCAATTGGTCCACCCGACCATTCAAAGTCGGTTGGCACAGCTCCTCCATCGTTCGGAGGTCGAGAACTGGTAAACCACCTCCCGCAGGAGGTAGTCCGTCATCACCGTTTCCGTTAGCGGCCATATTGATTTCTTCAAAATCGTTCAAAGAATTAGGATCAACGCGAGTTCTTCTTTGAATTGTACGTTCGGGATCTTCGAGAGGTGGAAAAAGATTCCTAGTCGAAGATCGAGTGCTCATGCACTAAAAAGAAATATAAAAAGAGAAATTATACTAATTAATTTTTTTGGTTTTTCAACAATTGATTCACAAAGATTTATTTTAATAACGGACAATTGAGATAAAGTCAAACTGAAAACCTATAATCATACATGCTTCACGGTAGCTCTCTAAAAGAAAAACGCACAAAGGAGCGGAGGAGTAGGAAAGCGCGAAGCTATTAAAAACCTTCTCCTTTAGGGTCGTAGTTCCTCGGAACAACCCTCCTTATATTCCTCTTATAGTTTGTTTAACTTTCAAACATGAGCCGTACCTCGTAAGTGCCACAAAAGGCAAGTTTTTGATCTTTGGTTTGGGAATTTATTAATGATAATACTCAAAGTTGAGAGTAAACTATATTAATTGATTCCATTTTTAATTCCTATTGATAGGACAATTTTTTATATTTTTTATTTTTTCTTGTCTTATATATATAATAATAAAAAAGAAAAAGAAAATCTTTTTGTATTTTTATATTTTTATAAGGAAATAAGCAAAATAACTTCACACGGAAGGATCTTCAAAGCACTAATTGTCAAACGTCGGAAAGGACAATCGTCTTACACTCCTCCCCTACAGCGGCGCCAAAAATTGATTTCAAACTTTAGGTATATTAATTTAATAATTAATACTTATATCTAAATAACAAATCAAGTGACCTTAAAAAGGTTTAAAGTAAATAAATCAATGAAATCCGAGTAGTATATGATATTCCCGGGTCGTTTTTCCCAACGAGGAGTGCAAATTTGAGAGTCGAGAGTCGGTTTGATATTTGATGTTTGAATATAACAAGATTTTGAATTGGTTTTCCAAATCTACGAGAAAGACAAATAAGGCATTCTATTCTAACAACTAATGCAATGATTAAGCTAAAAGCAAATAACGGGAATCCTAAAACGCGCTAAATTATCAACTAAATCAAAATTAACCCTAAAAATGAAAACTTAGTTTCTAAACCTCTAAAATGATAAAAGAAAATTTTCTAAAAAAAGCATTATATTTTTTTGACTTTTTAATAATTTTCTATGAATTAAAAACCTGTTTAATCTATTTAAAATTCTAAAAAATGACAAATTAATACCTAAAAATTCCAAAAAAAATAATTTCTACTTTAGAAAAAGTCTAAAATGTGATAATAACTCAGAAAACTATTTTTAACTACTTTTTATAACTTAAAACTAATTTCTAAACTTAACTTAAAAAGCTAAAAATGAAATTTAAATTCTAAAAATGATGAAAATGTTTTTAAACTTTGTAATCCTCAAAATATTATTTCTAAAACTAAAAACTATTTTTTTGTATTTTCCTGAATTAATTTTCTAATTTTAAATGACTTTCTAAAAATTTCGAAAAAGAAAGATGATTAAAAATATTAAACAAAGTTGGAAAAATCTGAAAAAATGCAAAAAATTCCTAAATGCTATGAAGAGCCTAGGAAAAATAAGCTGGATAAGCCAGCTTATCAAATAAGCCCTAAAAAGCCCTAAATAAGCTACGGCTTAATAATGGAAAATGGGAATTAAAATGTCTATAAGTAATAAATGGTGCAAGGGATTACCGAAAAAGACCCAAGGGCAGATGGTATGAGTGGTGTGGTGTGAAAGGTTGAGGGTGTTGAGGTCCAAGGTTCGAGCCTTGCTCACCTTGGACTTCCACCTTCCCTTTTTGCTTTTTTTTTTTAAATTTTTTTACACAGCTTATAAATAAGCTGTAAACCAACAACTTTTGTGAAGACAAAATTTTTAAAACTTAAAAATAAGCCCGAGATAAGCAAAGTGAAATGACAGATTGGCCCTTTTTTTTACACAATGACTAAAGGCTTAAACTACTTGGCATTTTAGAATTAATAAGCAAAAGGGAAACAAATAAGCTAGAAACAAATGATAAGATAAACCTATTAAGCATTAAGGAACTAAAATAAGCCAAGAAAATAAGCTAGAACTAAGCTTAAATGACAGATATACTTAAAAAGCTTTTAAACTTAAATTTCTAATAAAGTGACAAAACAGCCTCAAAGGCTGTTTTTAAGCTCAAAATAAGCTGATCAAACAGATCCTTATGGACTTGGGACCTCAAAACAAATCAAAATTAGACCTCAAAGAACACATAAAAACTTTCAAAAATCATTTTGAAATTCAGGTTAAGCCAGAAAAAGCAAATGAAAAAGCTGTTTTGGACTTAAAAGACACTTACAAATTTTTGACAGATTTTGACAAAAACTAAACCAACTAATGCAAACTTACCCTAAACCTATTCTACTGCATTTTGAGACTTGAACATGCATAAAAACAACACACAAAAGCTACTTATGAAAATCTACTCAAATAAGCTTAATGACAAAACAAAAAACCAACAGATTCAAATATTGGTTTCTAAAATTCTTAAAACTAAATTTTAACACTTAAAACCTTTTGAAAACTGAAGTTTATAACTAATTTAGGCTAAACTAAGTTGACCCAATAGTCTAAACCATTTCTGACCCATTTTGACCCACAAACTTAGTTAAACCAAACACCTCTTTAACAATGCAAAAACCATTTTTAGCTTATGAATTACTGATTTAAACCAAGATTTATAAAGACCAGATGTTAACTAGGTGAAATAAGCAATCATAAGCAATTTTCAACAACAGATAAGCACTATAATAAGCTAACACAGATTATGCAATAATAAGCTAGAATGACAGATTTTAAGAAAACTTCAAACAAAGTGATTTTTAAACTACAACTAAGCAATATAAGCTACAAACATCCTTAATAAGCATGAACAAGCTGATACAAACTAGCAATAAGCACAGATAAGCAAGAAATAAGCAGATTCAATTTTTAAGCTAAATATGACTTTTGAGGACTTACAAGGATCCAGAGCTTATATGAATGAGACTTAGCACCAAATCAGCTTATAAACCAACCTATAGCTTATCCACATAAGCACTAACCCATGGCCATCCATTATAAACCATGCTCCAATGAAATTTTGACAGATTTTTGATTTTTAGTGAAATAACTTAAACTCTTTAAACACTACAAGCTATGGTGAAAGCTTATAGAGTTCAAGAAAACAGCTTATAAGAGAGTTATAAGAGCTTAAGAAAGCTTATCAAACACTTTTAATAATTAGAGAACACGAATTCTTAAAAACAAAAATTTTAACTAAAAACTTGATTTTCATTAATTCAAAAAAAACATTACAATATTTGAAACTTAAGCTACCACTACACTACATAAGCTGAAAAACACTAACTAGATGCCTTATCATGGCTACAATGAGGTCCTATTTATACAAAAAAGGTCTTGGGGTCTTCAAGTGTGTTTCTTGTGTGAGTAGCTTCAGAGGTTGTGTTTCTTGTGTGAGTAGCTTAAAGTCATAATCCTAGCCATCTATAATCTTGTTCTTCAAGCTTTATAATCCAAGCCCTTGATTTTGTGTCATCTTCCTTTGACGAATGAGATTGTGTGGGATTGCCAAAGTGGCATTGAGCCCATGTGATGTGGGGTTGACTTGGGAGGGTGATGTTTTTGTTTATGGTTGCAGGGGACAGAGGTTGAAGACACAAATAAGGTAATTTGGCGCCAAGAGTGGTTTTGTGTTTGTATCTCTGTTTTGGTGATAACAGGGTTAAGGGTTTGAATTTTTACAACTTTGGCCCCTGAACTTGTGTTGTGTTGTTGCATGGATAGTCCTGTGGTGTAAATGGTATAAGGAAGTTGGCAGTTTCAGCCCCTCATGTTGTATGTTGTTATTGCATGGATAGTCCTTTTGGGACTTGTGGTGAAACATACTTAACAGCCATATTGGTGGGCTGTTAAGTGGGTTTGGGCTTATGAACTTGGGCCGAATATAATAGAAATGGCATTGGGCCATTTCTATTTAACTTGTATCTTCAATAACATTAATGGGCTGACCCGGCCCATTAGATGGGTACGGGTTGACCCATCAAGTATTTCTTCGGTTTCGGCTTCGTTGTTGACTTTGACTTTTTTGGTTTGACTTTTTGACTTCGACTTTGACTTTTCACGCTCTTTTCATTCCCGTGCTTGGTTTTGTCCGTTTTAGCTTGGTTTTTGTCCTTTTCTTAGATATACGTTACCTGCATAATACAAATGCAAAACACATAAATACAATGTATTCTTTGTATGTTTTTAGTCTTTTAAGCACGTTTTCCTAGGTAAATGGTATGTGTAATTAAGCACATACCAAAATCCCCCATACTAAGATATTGTCGTGTCCTCACGCAATGCCATAAGTAAACACTTAAGAAAACCAAGAATCTCAATCCCCCTTGACTAATTACCTCAAAAAGTAGCTAAGTGTTCGTCAAGGGGAATTAAAGAATCAATAGTTTTGAAAAGCCCCGTTTTTACCATTTTTAAATATTTACACTTATTACCACACATATTTTTGTATTTTTCCTTTTTCTTATTTTTTTGTACTTTTCATTTCAAGCAACTAACTAACATGTTTGACTTTCGTTATTTTTATAACTTTAGGGTCACAGAACAAGATGCATTTCAATCCTAAAATGCCCAAGAAGGATAAATTCATCATCCTTGACTTTTCACTCGTCCCAAACTAAGCTTAAAAACGAAATCACCGTTAAATATGAGCTAAGATGCTAACACTACTCATACTTGTAACTTGTGAACTTTTTGCTCCCG
>BQNB010023801.1:0-29042 GCA_026074375.1 Tanacetum coccineum | reverse complement strand
TTTTTTTTTTTTTTTTTTTTTTTTTTTTTTTTCTTTGGCCCGGCCCAAGTTTTTTTTTTTTTTTTTTTTAGTTTAGTCCAACATCTAGCCCAACTTTTTTTCTCCTTTTTCCGCACGGTTACTTTTCATCGGCCCCAAAAAAAAAATCTTTATAATCCCTCCCACCCCCACTTCTTTCGCTAAAAATAAGAAGGAAAAAAAAATTTACGAGACGTGCTTTTATTTTTAACTATTTACAACTTTCTAGCGGCCTGGGTCCAAAAAAAAATGTTATGAGACCGAAAAAATAAATCCGCACAAAATACAATAAGAAAGAAAAAATGCGCCGAACTATTAAAAATGAGACAGAAAAAATAAACCCAAACAAAAAAAAAGCCCCGCAACAACGCGCGAAAAATTAACGCCCGCAGCAACGCGCGGGTCATTTCTGCTCGTTCCTGTTTCATTACTTAATTCAACTCTCTTTGTTGGATTGTTACATTCCATTGAATTTATTATTCGATTGAATGGTTCCTTACGATTTTTCTCGCTATCAATTTAGTATAATTTTGGGGGTTTATTTTTGAAGGCATATCGATTCGCTTTGTTCGCTGTGGTGGGGCTTTCATTTTTTGCTTCGTTGAGGCCCTTGATTAGGTTCAAGGTTTAGATTGTTGCGATTGTTGTTACGGTTTACGGCAATTTATTTTTCTCTTTTTGCTTAGGTTGTACTTGTGGTTTGTTGTGCTTTGTGACTCGTGTTGTTGCAACTTTCGCTTAGGAGATGTTCAACGGATGAGTCGAGATAGTATCGTTGTACATGAGATGTTTAACGAATGAGTCGATAAGGTACCGTTGTACATGAGATGTTAAACAAAGGAGTCGATGTGGTATCGTTGTCCTAGTGTTGGTTTATGTGGTTGTTATTTTGGTTCATTATGGGTTATCGTCTTCTATTGGGTTCCTTGGGTTTTCATCTTCATCATGGCTAGTCAACTTGTTCAGATTTATTATCCTCTACAAGGATGCGAAGGGTGTAGTAGTTTAAATGACAGGGGGCTCACTAGGAAATATTTTATCGACCACATGGGAACTCGCCATTTTAAAACTAATGATGTAAAATTTTCCTATAAAGCTCGTATCGCGAGTGACTTCTCTTTATTCTCTTCTTTAGAAAGTGCTCTTCACCAAGCTGGCATTTGGCTTTGTGGTGAGTGTTTTTGCACTCACACTTTTAGTAAGAATTGTAAAATGCCAATGGTGTTGTGATACTCACGCCTATAGTTATGATGTAGTTGCGATTCATGGTATCCATGTGCCTCCTAGGCCAGATTTATGTGTGATGGATGGTGTCAATGTTGAGTCTTCTGGTACTATTGCCATTGTTGAGTCAATTGTTGATGAGGTCACTTCCCAGGTGCCCTTACTCGATGTTGAGTCCATTTTTGACATCAACCTTCATAGTCGCTTTTTCTCGAATAAGTTGCGTGCTGTTAAATGCATTCCCCACAAACGTGTCTTGGGTTTGCTAAACTTTTTTGTTGTGCTCTTGACAATGTCCTTGCGAGCCTGAGGGATTTGTTGGCTTGGGTGTAACTCCTTATTTTACCATGTTGTGTGTTGTCTACTTTTGTACTCACTAACAGAGCTCAACGACATTCTGGTGAGAGATAATGTCAGTTTGATGTATTTCTCACACTATTATTTGATGGAGGGATCCTATAGACAGGCTTGGTTTGGTCTCAGACCACTTAGCTAAATTAACTCCATCTTTCAGTGGGGTGAAGAAATCCAATAAATATGACGAAGCTAACGTGGTTTAAGGTAAACGTAAATTGGGAGATGGGCACTTTACTGCTGCTATTAAGGTGCTCACGTCTTCTGGAATCGCTCCATCTACTCCGATACCCTGCATGGGCTAGAGGCCAAACACCCTTATGCCCCACCTCTTACATTGGCTTTTATCCACTTGGTGTGGATGCCCTCTCTATCCATAAAGACTTAGTGTTGAATTAAGATCTACAGCTTTCCCAAAGGGACATTGTGTGGTCGTGATGGGCTTAGAGCGCAACATTTAATAGATATTTTGGGAGGGACTGCTTCCGCGGTTGTTGATGATCTGCTCGGATCTATTACTTGGGTTGTCAACTTATTCCTCAGTGGAAAGTGTCATAGCCAACTGGGGGAGTATATCGCTAGTGCGCCTTTGACTCATCTGGTCAAGCCAGGTGGTGGTCTACATCCTATCGTTGTTGGTACAATGTGGCGAAGGCTGCTTCTTCGTTTATTGGTATTTCTATGAATACCTATTTACATGACTTTCAATTTGACGTTGGCGTTCCTGCTGGTTGTGAGGTTGTTCTACTTGTGAATAGGCTCATTGAGTCTAAAGGTAATGAGGTTAGGTCTTCTATTCTTTTGGTGGATTTTAAGAATGCTTTCAATCTTGTCAACATAAGTATCTTACTTGAGGAAACAAAGGTCCGATGCCCATCCATTGCTCCTTGGGTTAAGTTGTGTTATGCTCGACCTCCTAGGCTTTATTATGATGACACGATTCTTTGGTCTTGTCAAGGGGTTCAACAAGGGGATCCGCTAGGTCCTTTGTTGTTTTCCCTAACTTTGCATCCTTTGGTCCAAACTATTAATCAGTCGCGTAAGCTTACCCGTCTGGCTTGGTATCTTGACGGTTGTACTATAGTTGGAGATACCCTTATGGTAGCCAAGGCGCTTGACATCATCAGGACTGATGTCTGACTCATGGTTTCTTTTGAATGTTGATAAGGCGGAGGGTAAAGGATCCTAGAAGTAAGGCAGAGGGTACTTTTCTAGCCTGTGGAGGATCCTAGAAGTAAGGCGGAGGGTGTTTTTCCTATAAATATCTCTCATCCGCTCAATGGTGTTAAACTTATGGGTGGTTCCGTCAGTGTGGATGCAGGTTTTTGTTAGGATTTAGCTTCGAAAAGAGTCACTAAAACTATCTCCTTAATAGAGGCAATCAACAAACTTCATGATCCCCAATGTGAGCCCCCTCTTTTTTGCAATTATGTTGGGGTTGTGAAACTATATTATGCTTTGATGACATGTTCTCCTATGTATTTATTGGAGGCCCAAGTTCAGTTTGATCAGGCGTGTATGTGCATCCTGAGAGAGGGTTGTTACCGCTAGCAGGGCACGAGGTTTGGTGATTGGCGATTGACGACTTTTATTCCTTCCAATAACAGATGGTATGGTCTTGGCATCCTTTTTGCGGGAGACATTATCCGGTATGCTTTTCTCACCACTCGTTTGCAAACGAGCGACCTGCAGGCCAAGATATTGTTGAAGACTGGTATTGACTCACATGGTTCTTCTTTTCAGCATGCTCTTGATGCTTTCAACACTACATGCAACGTCGACGTGCTCGTTGTCACCACTTGCACTTCTGCCCCCCTATATGATGAAAACCTTGGCAAAGTGTTACTTTGGATTCATTGAGAAATACCTTGTTTCTAAGTACTCGCTAAGTCCATGAAAGGTGGCTATTCTGCTTTGCATTTGCGCCCTACACGCACAAGACTTTCCATTTACCATCCCTATTGATGGCTTGGGACAGAGGATGAACCACCGTTAATCCCGCTTTGTATTATGCTATAGGATAACAATCTGAGTATATGAGGTAGTGCCCGAGTTTCATGCGCTTCGGATGGCACCAATAAGGAGTTCATGTGATAATTGTTCTGGTAAAAGTGAGGTGTGAAGTTTAGGTTTAATCTAGTCTTGATTTTTGTTGATTATATGTTCTAAGTTGGTATCTTGGTGCGTATAGAGGACTCCGAATAGGGTTTCCTGCTGGATATGGAAGGATCTACGACCCACATACCTTTTACTATTTAATTGGCTCCAAGGTAAAGATGCATGGCTCGATGTGACCGACATCTCTCCCTTTTCTGGTATGAGGGTAACGTTTTAGGCTCCTAGGGTAGCCTTGCACAATGTCGTGGAGAAGAAAAAGAGGAAGTATGCGTCCATATGTAAGGACAGGGATACAAGTTCATACCATTTGCTTTTTCTACGTTCGAGGAATTCGATACGAAGGCTTTGAACACACTTTCACATATTAAGTCTATATCCATTAGCCACTGCAATTAATGCGTAACTGTGCTGTGGGGGGGAAAAAAAATAATATTTTTTAAAAAATCTTTCATAGAGTGGGTTTATGTATTCAGAAAGGAGTTGGAGCACAGCTTGTTGATTGCGGTTTTACATACATATATAATATAACATATAATATCACAAGAGCAATTAAGAAAATTCCCTAAGGAAAATTCACTCTCAAAAATATATATAATATAATATATAATACGTATATTTAACCGGGAAGAATGATCACCCGGGTCGTTTCCCCAACGAATTGTGCAATTGAAACCTCGTTTAAGCTCGGATTATGATTTGAATGAAACCAAAGATATTTTTATGATCTATAACTACCAAATAAAAGCAACAAGTAAAATCGAACAATTAAAAGCAATTAAACATTTTTAAATGATTAACGGGAACAATAAAACGCGACATATAAGCAAGTAAATCAAAATTATGTCTAAAAAATGCAACTAAAATTCCTAAACCTAAATTGGAGACAAAAGAAAATTTGAAGAAATAGATAAAAAAAATTTGATTATTTTTGATTTTTTATTATTAAAATCAATTTAATTCTTAATTAAATCCTATCTAAAAAAAAATAAAGAAAATAGCAAATAATTGAAATTATATTTTTCCTAGGTAAAATAAGTAAAAAAGAAAATTTTAGAAAAAAGAATCACTATTTTTGGGTTTTTAGTTTTAAAGTTATGAATTTTCTAAGATTTAAACTAATTAAAAAGTATAAAAATAATAAAAATATAAGATATTATCTCAAATTTTTATAAAAATTATATAGAAAAAGAAAAAGTGCAGAATTTTATCATAAAAATTAAAAAAAAAAAGCCCTAATGTTAACTATTTTGATTGAACTTTAATTACTAATTAAAAACTAAACATAATTAATTAATTAAAATTATTAAACTAACAAAGACTTAACTGAGGACTAATGGAGTTAGTCCTTAAAGGACTAACAGTGTAAACTAAAAGGACTAACGAAGAAAACTAATAAAACTTAAAAGTTTCACTACTTACCCTGAGGCCCAACCCGATTACAAATTAAGTCCAATTAAGCCCACAATTAAGTTGAGTTTTAAAAAGTGCTTATTATTGAAAACTTATAAAAGCAAAGTTGGAGAACAAGTTGGGGAGAAAAACTTTAATAAAAGCACAATAAGCTGAAAACCACTAATAAGCTCTAAAAGAGCTTATCAATAAGCTGCCTTCAGTGAGGAGCCCTTTTCCTTTGATTTTACTAAATAAGCTGCATTAAGCTCAAATTAAGCTTAAATTGAAAACAAAAGAAAGTTATGGAACGCTTTGATGTGCTTTTTTTTTAAAAAAATATATTTTTTTTTTTTATCACCCAATTTTAAAGCTAAGTATGAAAAGCTAAATGGCTAACTTAACCTCTAGTTCCTATCTGAAATTTAAATTGGCAAAAACTAACCAAACTCAGGATAGCCAAAAGGTTTTAAAAAACTAAATTAAGCTCAAATGCTTTATAAGCAAAATTTCAGATCCTGAGCTTATTCAGGCTCTTATCAACAAACTTATTGAGCTTTTATGATCTAAATTAATATAACCTATTTCTTAGCTAAATATTTGATATTTAAAAGCTAATTAAATCCACCTAATGTTTTTGTCTTTTTGGTTTTTTTTTAATGGCTTTGACATCAATTTTAACTAGAAATAGAAGCATGAAAAGAAAAATTTAAGTCCTAAATCTATATTAGATGTAACTACTCAATCATCCTACTCTATCCTTAAGAGCTAAAATCTATGATTACCTAGCACTAAATAATTAGTAGCCAAAAGTAACAGTAAGGAACAGCTTAGTTCTTGCTTATGCACTTGAATCAAGTAAATAATCAATAGTGCAGGTTACCTTGAGTGAGAGCTGCACGTCAGACATCGTAGTGAGTGTATTAAAAAACACAATGCAACACTAACAAAAAGGTAAAGAGTAAGATCAATATTAAGCTAATAAAACTTAAACTACTAAGTACCCTGGTTGCTTAAAACACAAATTTTAACTCCTCATTTGAGTCAAATCTCATCATCTAACTTTGGATAAAAATCATTTTTTAACTAATCTCTAATGAAATTAAAAACTGAACTTAAGTAAAAAAAACCAAAGACTCACTTTGTTATTTGAGGTCAAAGTGAGTTATGCCAAACACTCCTTAAGATCTTTGACAGATTTGTAAAAAGCTTTGAAAATGAATCCTAGCCTAAAATCCTTTGATACCAGATGAATTTTAGCTTATAATAAACTTAACAATCATGATTTAACCACTAATTTAAGCTAAAATGAAAGATCTAGATAATGCTAACTAATATTTTTGGTTTTTATAGTTTTTAGACAAGAAATTGAGAAAATAAATTACTATTAAACTAAAAAGCCCTAAAAAAACGATGAAGTTTATGATCTAATGAGACTAATAAGCACAATCAACAAAGGAAATAGCACTAAGAAAAGCAGATAAAGCAAAATAAGCATAGAAGCATTTAGACTATTAAGTAAATTTTAAGCAAATCTAAACTATGAATTAAAGAACAAAAGTAATTTAAATGAAAACTAACCCTTAGCTTCAGCTAAACAGAAGCTTACACACTTGTTAAGGCTGACTACATGCTCTAGGCTTATCCTATTGGATAAGCTTAGTATAAGTCCATGGGAGCTCTAATCCTTAGTTAGTCCCCAGCTATAAAGCTTAATAAATTCCAAATTCAAAGGTAATAAAGTAAGTTGATTGATTTAAGTAGATTTATTACTAAATTAAGCTCTATTTCAGCTTAGAGACTGAAAGAGCTTTTGAGTAGCTTAAGAGAATTTAGCTTAACAATTTGAAGGAAAATGAGAGCTTATGAAGTTAAATAAAAGAGCTTATGAGAGATTAAAAACAATGAAATTTTTCATTTACATAAGCTTGGTATACAATACTTGATAGGAAAGATTACAAAGTTAATATAAGAACATTTAAGCTTATAATGTTAAAACTAATGCTCTTCTAGTGTGTGTGTGTGTGTGGAAGTGAGGCTTTTTATAGCCTTGCTGAGAAGGTTCTAGGCCAAGCTTGATGCCCACGCTCCTCTTGATCCTAGCCATCAAATCATTCAATCATTGGCTATTGATTATGAGCCGTTAGATCACAAAGTGACCTCACATGGATTGCCAAGCTGGCAATCCGTTAGAGGCTCACTCGTGTTTCTTCTCTGAGTGAAATGAGTACAAAACCCACATCCTTGTGTGCTTTCTCCATAGCCACGTGGCTTGAGCTTGAGAGTGAGCTAATGAAGTCCTTTGATTAGACTAATTTAACCTTGGTATCTTGTAAACGAGCTCTTGAATTGTCTAAATTAGCCTTTAATTCCCATTTGCCCTTTGCTATTGACCCGTGGTGAAAATGGGGAAGACGGGTGAATAGTACCCTGTTCTTGGCGCCTAAATTTTAACTGAACGGGTTAATTCAGTTGAATCTTTGGAGAAATTGCATAAATGGCCCTTGTCTTTATTTTTCCCAAGATGTAGTTTAAAATAACTTTGGTAATTGGCATTTTAGGCCCCTGTCGTTTATAAAAAAAGTAATGGGTTAAGAATTTGGGCTTAAGGTTTGGGCTTTTAGGCTTTTGAGTTGTATTTGATATTCGGGTAGGGTTTTTAGGGTTTTGAGGCCCAATGAGGGTTTAGGGACTATTTTTGGACTTTTCTGAAAGTTAAAGGACTAAAATGGCAATTTAGGGATTTTGTCTTTTTATGGTTGACTCTTGTTGACCATGGTTTGACTTTCCTTTGACTGTTTGACTGAGGTTTTGACTTTTCTTGGCTTTGTTTTTGGCTTTTATGCACTCTTCCGTTCTCGTGTCTGTGCTTGCCCGTTTTTGACTGTTTTCTTATGATTTTTGATATATCCGTACCTGCACACACAAAACACAAATACAAGCATATTGTTGCCATTTTTGGTCTGTTTTGGGCTTATTTGGGCCATTTTAGGTATAAATGGATATGTGTATTTAACACTTATCAAAATTTTACCAACCTATATGAATTGCGGTGTCCTCAACGCATTATCACATTGCCTTATATACCAAATACATCGGGATAAACGATTCCCCAAACAAAGTTTGAATAGTAGCAAAGATTTTTGTGATGTAGAGCTAAGAGGTATTACAAGGTTATAAAACACTTTTCCGATTTCCCATATTTTCGCAAAAGATTTTTGTCTCTTTTTATGATTTTTCTGATAATTAACGACCTAAATATCAATATTTGTGTTTGACATAATGTTTGTTTTCATTACCTCATTGGTACTTTGAAGGATAATAGAAAAAAGTCAATTAAGTGTCTAAAAGATAACTTCTCATCCCCACAATTTTCACTTTTCCATGATAAGCTTTAAAACAAGGATCATTGTCAATTTACAAGTCATGACACTAAACACTTACTCATAAATATTAATTGTGTTACTTACTTTCCTTCCGGTAAATCTACTTTTGTATCAACAAGATAGATTTACTTAAGTCATATACCCGAGGCTTCTTTAAGACTTTTTATTTCGATACTTATTATATTCCAAAATAAAAGCATTACGGTGTAAGAACGAATAATTATTAGTTCCTGAGCCCCTTTTCAAAAGATTCAAATGTCATCAAGATTAAAGTCCACAATGAGGGCTAACAAAATTTGGTTGTATTAGGTTATTAAGCAAAGCACCATTCATGTCATATACCCTAAGGCTTTTCTTAAAGGATCATGAATGTGTAAGCAATCTTATTTGCACCATATACCCTTAGGCTCTTTAAGGTACAAAATAAGACAAAAAATTAAGCAACATTATTAAACCTCAGTCCTTTAGTTTGAAGGCTACAACAATCTGCCACGCCCTCCGACAGATGTAGCAAATATTTCGACTTCGGTTAAACTTCCTCGAACACTTTTAGAAGGCTTGTTTTTGATAACATCGGATGTGAGCCGGCATGATTACAACAAACTTTTATCAGTCCTTGGATTATTATTGAATTCTACTTAGACCATAGTCCCTAAGCTCTTTAATGAATAAGTAAAATAATTTATTTAATGTGATACAAATATAGTATTTGCCAAAATTCAGTATCCTGATGTGTACTTATCCTTATTCCAAAGGAACTAAAGAAAACTTTATTAGCTAATTATTAACCAGAAAAAAACGCATCAACTCTATTTTATTAAATATTTATATATATAAAGGTGAACAAAGCTAATGGGAGAAATAAAACAATTAAACACTTAATGAGCTTGAAAGATAACCAATTATTCTATGTTTAATTCTTGACTTATAAATAACACTATCATTTCTCGTTCTTCGCAATTTAAATTCTCTAAGAAAGAGATTGCAAAATACTTAGCCTATATAAAATCCAACTCGGCATATTTAAAATCTACTTTGAGATTAGCACAAGTCTTCATTTACTAACGATTCAAGGTCTAGCATGTTTAAAGTCTACTATGAGACTAGGCACATAACTTTCCTCATTAATTGGTTAAGGAGGAAAAGCTAGAACTCTACACGTTTCGATCGGAATATTTCTTTTTATTTGTCAAAAATACTTTTATTCTTACCAACGGAAAAACCTACATTTTTGTTAACAATTATTATTATTATTTTTTTTATATTTTTTTATATTATATAAATTATGACAAATAAGAACTTAAAAAATTTTAAAATTTCCCCTATTTTTGTGGAAAACGGGTTCGTGAGAACAAAACAATAAGCAAGGCAACATCAAATTGATAGATTCCTCCCCAACTAATAACAAAACATTGTATCATTGTTTAAGGAGGGTCTCTACGGTAAATCTAAGTCGTTTATGAATTATGCGCAAAGATAAACGTAGAATCGGATTATGATGAAAGGATATTGGCATTTCCCTAACTAATTTCACCCCCACAAAGGATGAGAAGCTCGAGTGAATCGGACACAACACCGGCACGAGACTGGCTTCAGAATTTGTTGGGTTAATCCTGCAAAAAATCACAACAAACAAACAAACAACAAGAAATGGTAGGAGTTATAGCACAACACATCACAAACATTAAAAATAGATAAGAAACAATAGATAAAGGATAAGCATGGGGGTGAACTCCAATGAGACTGGTTGTTTTTAGTCTCCGAGTCGCAAGCTCGACTCGATCTTTGAATAGTTGTCTTAGGGAGAGTGTGGAGATCCGGGACTACCTTGGTTGGTATGTCCCCTCCGAAGTAATGTTTCACCCGGTGACCATTTACTTTGAAATTCGTGCCTCCGGGTTGAGATAATTCCACTGTTCCGTAAGGAAAAATTTGAGCAATAGTGAAAGGTCCTGACCAACGAGTTTTAAGCTTTAAGAAGAATATCTTTAACGCGGAGTTGAAGAGTATAAACCTGATCACCAAATTGAGTTTCGATTCATTGATCTTTTGTTTCGTGGAAGTTCTTCGTCTTCTCCTTGTAAGATTAGAATTGAATTCTCATAAGCTGATCTCGAACGCTTCTTTGAGTTCATGTAGTTATAGCTTTCGATGATCACCGCTCGGTTCTTGTTTTTTTTTGGGGGGGAGGATCGAAAATTTACATGCTTAAACAACCCAATATGCTTTGTGGTCTATTTCGACTGTAAATGAACAAGACTTTTCCATAAACGATGCTGATACGGTGTAGCATCCGATCTCGGGTGTTTTGAAAGCGGTTCGGAATGCCCACAAAGCAACGTCTAGCTTGTCAGACCAGGAGGCACGGTTTTCTCCTACCGTCCTTTCAAGAATACGCTTAAGACCACGATTTGACACTTCAACTTGACCACTCGTTTAAGGGTGGTAAGCGGTAGCTAAACAATGTGTGACTCCATATTTAGACATCACTTTGGCAAATTGATCATTACAAAAGTGGGTCCCACGATTGCTTATTATAGTTCTTGATGTTCCAAATCGGGCAAAAAGAGACTTTAAAAATTTCACAACTACACGAGCATCGTTTGTGGGGAGCGCCTTCGCTTCAACCCATTTCAAAAGATAGTCGACTGCTACAAGGATATACTTATTCCCTTTGGATGACGAAAAAGGTCCCATAAAATCAATACCCCATATGTCTCGGAAGATTTACACAAGACTTGATGATAGCGTTTTTGAGGCATTTTCATCATGGTTGAGAAATTTTGCCTTGTCTGTTGGCACGTACATATAGATTAGATCATCGAATAAGCATCTCGATATATAGTGGCAAAAGAAATCGCGGCAGTCAAATATCGTTTTGAGCGGTGTGTGATTGGCACTATGAAAATTGGGTGGGGGCCCCCCCCGGTGGGTCCTATGACAAGCTGAGGATTTCTCAAAGGCTTCGTGGTCCAGATACCACTACGAATGATTTGATGCCGCATCATAATACGAAAGAGGTTGGGATTATCCCAGAAATAATGTTTTTCATCTTTGAAAAATTTCCTCTTCTGTAGTTATGTTGACATTCCCTTTTATGAGTAAAATTTCCCCGCACATGGTAGTTTGAAAAATTGGCAAACCATTTTTTTGGGGGGTACTTCCGTTTGATAATAATCCAGAGTTTTTATAGGAAAATGTTCGTTAAATGTCTTCTGTTTTCCAAAAACTAATCTTTGTGATGGATTCTCAAGTCTTGACAATATGATCGGCGGATCACTAGATTTTCACTTCCTTTTTTTGTCAAGATATGGGTGTATCAAACTCTTGAAAAGTAAACACCCATCGAAAGCACCTTGGCTTGGCATCTTGTTTGTTCATGAGGTATTTTAAGAGCAGATCGTGTCGGTATTAACTATTGCATTTTAGTAAGACAAGTATGGCCGGAAAACTTCTCAAAGCATACATATACGGCGAGCTATCTTCCCTTCTCCGTTGTTGTGTAATGAATTGAGCTTTATTATTCGGTCATCGTCTTACTTAGCATAATGTAATGGTTGAATTCTTCGTCTTAAGTTGTCCCAAGAAATGCCACCAATCGCAAAATTGTTGCTTATACATTAATTCGTAAGGTAGGTTCAATACGGGACAATTAGAATCGGAGCTTCGGTAAGCTTTCTTCTTGTAAGGGTTTCGAGTTAAAGGCATTGATACATCATTGAGAATATACAAATGCTCGCGGTTGTGTCTGTTTTTCGAGAAGGTGAGTTATTTGGTTCTAGAAATCTGGAAAAGTCGTTGAACGGATATAAAGACAGGTAAAATCTTGCATTGACCTAAAAAACTTCTAACTCTCCTTTATACGTTGTCGGATGAGGGAGTTTAGCAAATCACATCAACTTTTGCTCGGTCGACCTCTATTCCGACTTTGATAGCTTATGACCTAACAACAATGTACCTTCTTTACACATGAAGATGACATTTTTTTCCCAATTAAGGATAAGGATTTGTGTCTTTCACATCTTTTTAACATTCGTTCAAGATTCAATAAGACAGGAATTAAAATTATCACCTAAAAACTGGATGATAAATCATCTAAACACCTCCTATTGTCTTTTCTATTCATGTCGTGGGAAAATCGCCATTCATACAAAGTTGAAAAGTTCTTGGAGCATTATCATAATCCAAATGGCATACGACGATAGGCAAAGTACCGGGTATGGGAACGTATAAGTCATTTTTTTCGTGATCTTGAGGATCAATTGAATTTGAAAATATCCTGAAAAAAACCATCCTTAAGAATACAATTTAGATTTCATTGCGGTAGACGTTCTAGCATTTGATCAATGAATATGAGAGGAAAATGATCTTTACGAGTTGCTTTCTTAAGCTTCCTATAATCGATACATACTCTCCATCTGGTAACTAGACGTGTCGGAATTAATTCATTCACTTCATTTGCAACAACGGCCATTCCTCCTTTTTTAGGTACATAATGGATTGGACTAACCCATGGGTTGTCGGAGATCGGGTATATCATTCCGGCATCAAGAAGTTTATCACCTCCTTGTTTATGTCTGCTCTAGCTTATCGTGGCTCTCGAGTTTCGAGATGTTGTCGGGGGAAGTCGCGACTCTGTTGTGTGAGCGTGTGTTTTGTCGTGTCTAGGGATGGTTTACAAATCATCTTCCATCAAAATCTGTTTATGAGTACAAAAACGAGGGTCGATACCCATTGTTATCGGTTATTTTCCAAGCAATGAACATTTATGAGATTTTAGACATTAATGAGAGCTTTGTTTTTGATCAGTTTTTTCTAAAACCTGTTGCTATGTGACGGGTATATTATCGTTTTCTTCACAGAAAGCATTTCTAAGTCGAGATGGTACAGTTTTTTATTTAATTTCGGATGGCCTCCTTCACATTGAAGATTTGGCCTCGGTAACATTTTTACTTTGCTTTAGGTCATCGGAGGAAGTGAAATGGGTCATCATTTAATAACTTGTTACAAGAACTTAAATGTCTTCCTACCAAATCACAAAACCATATGATCACTTTCCAAAGAGATTGATTTGTCATAAAGAGAAGCATCGATTTCTTCTCCAAAAGTAATTCAGAACGTAAAACGGCTCGATGTCGAAGTGGGATTTCCACTTGAAAAATCATCACTAGGAATCTAATAATTCCGGAACCATACTCCTCATAGAATTTCATCAATTGATGTCAATTCGGTTTACCGATTTTGTCCTTCGTAGAGGATCTTTCATGGTTTGGTCTCATTGAAAACTGACGGCTTCGTTATCAACCGGAGGGTGATTTCTCCTTCATAAACATCATTTAAGGTACAAAGGTTATCAAAAATGACCTTCCAAGTATAAGAAGGTACTCGGGGTTATGACTCGAGGATCCCCTGTTCGAATTGTGGCTTGAGAAGATGACAGAGGAGACAATGATCGTGCGCGGAATAACTCGCTAGCGAGTTGTTGTTCTCCTATAGTCGGCTGTGTATACTAGATAGAGACACTAGGTGTTGTTGCGCGCCCATGATAGTATATACGCCTCTCTTGGAGATAAGCGCGCTAGTGGATGAGATCGATGGTCGCTCGTAACTCTAAAGGTCATTTCGGCCCTATCCCGGGAGAGAAATATGTCTTAGTGACGCTCACAGTGGTCGCAAAGTTCGAGGTCTCGTACCATTAAGTGTTGGTGTGTGTGCGCCTATGTGTTAGAGTAGCTCTGATATTATCAGGTTGTCAGTGGAGATTGATGTGTTTATTGCTGATATTGACTAATCAGGTAGAAGTGTGTCAGAGAGCGTTAATACACAGTTAGTCTCCTGATGTGTATCGGGAAGTTGCGAGATCAGTGGAAGTGTAGAAGATATAAATGGCGGTCACATAGAGAGAGTATGTGTACACGTTAGACGCGGCGCCGGGAGAGTAGTTGTTTAAGGTGCTCGAGAATCTGTCTAAAACATGCAAGTCAATATCTCTGGGTTCTCACAGTCTTGCATTTGTCTAGTCGCATAGATCGTGAGAGTGATGTTTTCACGAGCATAGAAGTATTTGTTGTTCTAGAATAATGTTCGATGTCGTAAGTGTAACGTATGAATCGTTTGCGCTAGAATAGTAGTAAGTGTATAGGAGATGATAGTGTGAAAGATAGTGGTGTCGGCATGTATAGAGATGAAGAAGAAAAGTCAGATTTAAGTCTAGAAGTTGACTGTTTGTATTCTGAAGAAGTGACGCACATAATATCGTGTTGAAGAACATGTGATGGAGAATGAAGATAGTGTCGGTATGTGTGTGTCCAATTTCTCATGTGTGGAGGTGATGTGAAGCCTTTGTGAAGGCATCGAGGTATATCTCTTTTGGTGTGTGTGTGTGTATGATTTTGATAGAAGAGGGGTAGAGAGTGCATTCTCTAGATTGTGCTGCGCTGTAGATCTTATTAGGTAAACTGAGTGATCTGATGCGCAGGCGAAGTGAAGAAGTGAGGTAGTGTGTGGAAGAATAGTGCGTGTACGAATGCGAGGTGTTTTGTTTGGTTAGTTGTTAGGGATAAACCTCTGGAGGTTGGGATTTGAGCGATACTTCCTTGGAATTTATTTTGCTACTCTATCTATTCTGTTATTTTCCTTCGAATCTCTCTAGTTCTCGAGCATCTACCTTTTTGGATGAATGGTTTTAGTAATGGTTTCGAGGGGTCCTCGCCTCGGTACTCGTTCTATCATACGCACTTCTAGGTTAGAGGTGAGAGTTGCTTTCAATCTCGGACCTTCGGTGTTAGGGAATCATATTAGACTCGGAATCGAGTTACTCCAGAAGGTGAGGCTTTATGGCTTGATAAAGGTAGAACTAATTACAGTTTTGACATTATTTTACTATAATCGTGTTTTGAGAAAGAAGCACAGATTATTTTGAGTCGCATTCAAAGCGAGGTTTTGTTGATTTTTGCATGGTATTTATGAATCACGCACGCGCTCTTTTATTCATCTCGCTTCTCCTCTTTCATCGAAGTGATTTGGTATTGCAAATTTCCTTTTTTCATTTGATCATTAGACTTTCGTAGATGAGTGTGCGTGGCGTGGAGATCAGACAGAGTTACGCTAGGAGTGTATGTTAGTAGCAGATAGCTATGTGTGAAGATATGATATTAGAGTCAACAGCTCGTGAAAGAAGTGCTGATAGTTGTGATTTTAAGAATAACCCTGTTGTGTTTTGAAATGATCAAGTGCATATAGTGATTAATGAGGACCATTGAGAGAAACGATATGATTATTGTGTAGAGAAAATGTGGTTCTGCCATTAGATGTGTAGAAATTGTAAGATTCTGATCTTGATCTATTCGGTGCTCGCTAGGGTTGAGAGTGTATCGTATCTCAAGTGTAGATCTTAGCGTCGCTCGTGCTTGCTAGTTACCTGCATTCTTGTAGAGTATGTATCGCTCTGAGATCTCTTCTTGGTGTGGAGTGAGGTGGTGATTACTTGTGAGACACGCACTCGCTCTTGAGTTTTGGTGTGAGATGTGTAGATGGAGGAGTGTAACTGTTGTTGCGTCCGTCGGCTGTGGTTTGTTGTCCGTGATCAGTTAGTCGCTTGCGAGTTGTGTTAAGGCTGTGTGAGCACGCTGTAGAGATGCAGAGTCGTTACTATAGACCATGCATGAGTCCTCCAGACAAGTGAACACGCGAGAGATTCGCGTGTATGAGACACCAGTGTGCTTCAAGCTCGTGCCATGTGTCTTACGGCGTGAAGTCTGGCTGCGCAGAGCGTGTTGGAGAACATGGTCTGTGTGAGAAGGATGAGTGAGAATAACAAGAGATGACGTCATGTCGTGATGAATGATGTTCTCGTATTGGAAGTTGGTGCCGGCTCGCTCAAGTGATTTCTCACTCAGTTTTGCGGATGTGTGCATGCGCTCAGTGTTTGCAGATAATGATAGTATGTGATGTATCTCTTACGTCGAAGTTATGTAGTCCTATACTTAGAAGCATGTATGCGCGTTTGTTGTTGTCTCGATGTAACGCATCGTTTGACTTGTTTTCAATTATTCAAAGTTCACCTCGTAGTTTTACTTAAACACATTACCACCCGCACGCGAATTTAAGGAGTCTTGTTCATTCTGGTTTATTAAACCATTATAAAAGTAATCAACCTGAATTAACTCTGAAAATCGTGGTGAGGGGTAAGATCTAAGCATACCCTTAAACGTTCCCACGCTTTCACTAAAAGATTCAATCGAATGTCTTCGTGAAAAAACGAGAAATTTTTTTCTTAAGGTAAGTGGTTTTGAAACGGGGGAATAATTGGTTAACGAATGGTAATGAGGATCGTCCCAAGTTAGTAATTGGAATTCAGAGGTTCTTTCTTGTACCATAGTTTTAGTGCTCCTCGAGCGAATAAGGGAAAACACAATCATGTGCTTATTCACATCATTAGGCACATTCCCTAAATCGTTAAGTCGATGTAATCATTTTGAATCTATTATTTGGAGCATGAGGGATTTTTAATTTATCTTAACCATGAAACGGGTTCGCTTGATACCAATTGAAGCAATATAGTTTTGATCTCATATGATCGGCATTGATTTCGGTGTGTTAAAAACAATGGCTTCTCGTAACCTCGGTGGTGGGTGCACGGCAGTAATTCCTCAATTTGTTCGATCCGCATCGCAACTATATGGTTTGTCCGGCAATTGGCTCTTCAAATTACTAGGTTCAACAAACAAACCGGAAGGTTTGTTGTTGTTGACGACGGTTCGGTTTCGAGTTTGCGAAAAGCGAAAGTGCGCCCATGGCACTTAAAAAGAGAAAATCAAAAAGGAAAAATCTAAAATTAAAAGAAAATTTTACACTAATTTTTTTGGATTTTTAATTTTTTATTCACAACAAATTTTAACGGTTACACGAAGAGGATTAAACCAAATAATCAACTACTTCACGGTAGCTCTTAAAAATTGCTTTTCAAGGTGAGCCGTACTTCGTAGAGACACAAATGGCAAGTGTTAAATCTTTGGTTCGATTTGGGAACTTTTCAAGTTCACCGGAACTTATTTATGATAATACCTCAATTGAAGGTATTATATGTTGGTGTTCTTTTACCAACTTTGTTTATTTAGTTTCTTTTTTTTAAGGACAAATTTTTTATGTTTTTGATTTTTTTATGTGTTTTTTATATGATAGCTATACTAGAAAGAAAAGAAAAATATTTTTTTTTACTTTTTATATTTTATGATTTTTTTGATTTTTTTGAAAATTTTTAAAAATGAAACTTTCGAGGACGAAAGGATCTTCAAATCTTATCAACAAACACAAAACGAGAGATTCGTTAACTCAAATCCCCGGCAGCGGCGCCAAAAACTGATTGCAGTTTTACATACATATATAATATAACATATAATATCACAAGAGCAATTAAGAAAATTCCCTAAGGAAAATTCACTCTCAAAAATATATATAATATAATATATAATACGTATATTTAACCGGGAAGAATGATCACCCGGGTCGTTTCCCCAACGACTTGTGCAATTGAAACCTCGTTTAAGCTCGGATTATGATTTGAATGAAAGCAAAGATATTTTTATGATCTATAACTACCAAATAAAAGCAACAAGTAAAATTGTCCTATTAAAAGCATTAAACATTTAAATGATTAACGGGAAACAAATAAAACGCGACAAATAAGCAAGTAAATCAAAATTAAGTCCTAAAAATGCACACTAAATTCGTAAACCTAAATTAGGACAAAAGAAAATTTTAAGAAAAAGAAAAATATTTTTTTGATTATTTTTGAATTTTTTATTAATTAAAATCAATTTAAATCTAATTAAATCCTAAAAAATAAAAAAATAGCAAATAATTGAAATTATATTTTTCCTAGGTGAAATAAGTAAAAAATAGAGAAAAATTTAAGAAAAAGAATCACTATTTTTGGGTTTTTAGTTTTAAAGTTATGAATTTTCTAAGATTTAAACTAATTAAAAAGTATAAAAATAATAAAACTATTAAGAATATAATCCTAAAACTTTTATAAAAATTATACTAAAAAAAGAAAAAGTGCAGAATTTTATAAAAAATAAAAACCCTAATTTTTACTATTTTATTAAACTTTAATTAAACTAATTAAAAACTAAACCTAATTAATTAATTAAAATTATTAAACTAACAAAGACTTAACTGAGGACTAATGGAGTTAGTCCTTAAAGGACTAACAGTGTAAACTAAAAGGACTAACGAAGAAAACTAATAAAACTTAAAAGTTTCACTACTTACCCTGAGGCCCAACCCGATTACAAATGAGTCAATTAAAGCCCCACAATTATGTTGAGTTTTAAAAAAAATGATTATTATTGATAATAACTTATAAAAGCAAAGTTGTTAGAAAAGTTGGGGAGAAAAACTTTAATAAAAGTACAATAAGCTAAAAACCACTAATAAGCTCTAAAAGAGCTTATCAATAAGCTGCCTTCAGTGAAGAGCCCTTTTCCTTTGATTTTACTAAATAAGCTGCATTAGGCTCAAATTAAGCTTAAATTTGAAAACAAAAGAAGTTATGGAAAGCTTATGATGTGCTAAAGCTAATTATGAAAAGCTAAATGGCTAACTAACTCTAGATCCTATCTGAAATTAAATGACAAAGTAACAAACTCAGGAATAAGTCCAAAATTGTTAAAAACAAACTAAAATAAGCTCAAATGATTAAAAGCAAATTCAGATCCTAGCATTATGCAGGCTTATCAAAAACTTATGAGCTATGAAATCTAAAATTAATAAAACCTTAATCTTCTAAGCTAAATTTGATATTTAAAAGCTAATTAATTCTACCTACTGTTTTTGGTCTTTTTGGTTTTTTTATGCTTTTGACAAACAATTTTAAGCTAGGAAATAAGCAAGAAAATAAAATTTAAGTCCTAATCTATATTAAGATGTAACTACTCTATATCCTACTCTAACCTTAAGAGCTAAAACCTATGATTACTAGCTAAAATTAAGCCAAAAAGTGAAGCAGGATAAAAAAACAAAAAACAAAGCTTAGTTCCTGCTGATGCACTTGACACAAGTAAAAAAATCAATAGTGCAGGTTTTACCTTTTTCGAGGAAAGCCTTTCCACTAAGATCAATTCTTAGTGAGTATAGACAATCACAATGCAAACACTAACAAAAGCTCAAAGAGCTAAGATCAATATTAAGCTATAAAACTCAAACTACTAAGTACCCTGGTGCTAAAACACAAATTTTAACTCCTCATTTGATCAAATCTCACATCTAACTTTTGAAAACTCATTTTTAACTAATCTCTAATGAATTAACAACTGACTTAAGTAAAAACCAAGACTCACTTTGACTATTTGAGGTCAAAGTGAGTTATGCCAAACACTCCTTAAGATCTTTGACAGATTTGTAAAAAGCTTTGAAAATGAATCCTAGCCTAAAATCCTTTGATACCAGATGAATTTTAGCTTATAATAAACTTAACAATCATGATTTAACCACTAATTTAAGCTAAAATGAAAGATCTAAGATAATGCTAACTAATATTTTTTTTGGTTTTTATTATAGTTTTTAGCAGAATATTGAGGAAAACAAATTACTATAACTAAAAAGCTAAAAAAACAGATGCAAGTTTATGACTAATGAGACTAATAAGCACAATCAAACAAAGAAATAAGCACTAAGAAAAGCAGATAAGCAAAATAAGCATAGAAGCATTTAGACTATTAAGCAAATTTTAAGCAAATCTAAACTATGAATTAAAGAACAAAAGTAATTTAAATGAAAACTAACCCTTAGCTTCAGCTAATCAGGAAGCTTACACATAATTAAGCTGCTATAACTCTAGCTTATCCTATTGATAAGCTTAGTATTGTCATGGGGAACTCATCCATTTAGTTAGCTCCCCATCCCGCTCAATGGTGTTAAACTTATGGGTGGTTCCGTCAGTGTGGATGCAGGTTTTTGTTAGGATTTAGCTTCGAAAAGAGTCACTAAAACTATCTCCTTAATAGAGGCAATCAACAAACTTCATGATCCCCAATGTGAGCCCCCTCTTTTTTGCAATTATGTTGGGGTTGTGAAACTATATTATGCTTTGATGACATGTTCTCCTATGTATTTATTGGAGGCCCAAGTTCAGTTTGATCAGGCGTTACGTGCCTCCTTGGAGAGGGTTGTTACCGCTTCAGGGCTGAGGTTTGGTAATTGGCATTGGTGACTTTCTACTCTTCCAATAAAGTTGGATGGTCTTGGCATCCTTTCTGCCAGAGACATTATCCGGTATACTTTTCTAGCCACTCGTTTGCAAACGAGCGACCTGCAGGCCAAGATATTGTTGAAAACTGGTATTGACTCACATGGTTCTTCTTTTCACCATGCTCTTGATGCTTTCAACACTACATGCAACGTCGACGTGCTCGTTGTCACCACTTGCACTTCTGCCCCCATATGATGAAAACCTTGGTAAAGTGTTACTTTGGATTCATTTAGAAATACCTTATTTCTAAGTACTTGCTAAGTCCGTGAAAGGTGGCTATTCTGTGTTGGATTTGCGCCCCACACGCACAAGATTTTCCATTCACCATCCCTATTGATGGCTTGGGACAGAGGATGAACCACCATTAATCCCGCTCTATGTTATGCTATAGGATCACAATACTTATGTATTCTGGAGGTAGCTTATGCCCGAGTTTCAATGCGCATCAGATGGACCAATAAGGAGATCATGTGGTCCAATGTTCTGGTGAAGTGGGTGTGAAGTTTAGGTATAATCTAGTGCTTGATATTCTTGTTGATATACATGTTCCAAGTTTAGGATCATGGTGCGTAAGAAGGCTTCGATAGGTTTCCTCTTGGATAATGGGAAGGATCTACGACCCACATACCTTTTACTATTTAATTGGCTCCAAGGTAAAGACGCATGGCTGGATGTGACCGACATCTCTCCCTTTGCTGGTATGAGGGTGACTTCCTAGGATCCTGGGGTAGCCTTCCACAATGTTGAAGAGAAGAAAAAGAGGAAGTATGCATCCATATGTAAGGACAGCGGATACAAGTTCATACCATTTGCTTTTTCTACGTTCTAGGAATTCGATATGAAGGCTTTGGACACACTTTCACATATTAAGTCTATATCCATTAGCCACTCAAATAATGCTAAGAGTGGTGCATTTATCTTTCATAGAGTAGGTTTATGTATTCAGAAAGGAGTTGGAGCATAGCTTGTGTTTTTGGGTAAAGGGTTTTACCCCGGTAAATATATTAACCAAAACACAGTTAAGTACACATAAAATGTGTCTAAAGTACCACATTAACCTCAAGCTACAAGCAGCTTGATAAACTAGTATTTATGACATGCCATAAACACAAACAAAGCCAAGAAATGCATAAAAATAACAATATGGCCAACTAAGCTAGACATGAACCAAGATGAGAACATGAAATCAAACGAGCATCCCGCGAAAAAGCAGCAACACAATAGGAGCTAAGATGATCCAGGTGAGTCTACCTACTTAAAAAACCTTACCAAGAAAAACCCAGTGGGAAAAACCCTGGATAAGTAAAAAAGAGTACAACCCTCACCTGGAACTCCCATCATGATCAAAATAAGAGCTTGGAATCTTCCACTGGAGAAGCAGCAAATGAGACCCGGTAGCCATCTTCTTTAACTTGAAAGTTACAAGCTTTAGCCGCACCAAAGAAGTAATAAGTAGAACAATCTGATTCGCATTCGACTTCTTCTTCTTAAACAATCTTGAGTTCCGTTCATTCCATAACCAATAAGTCGTAGCAGCAAGCACAATTCGAGAGAGAAAATTAGAAACCGAAGATCCCTTTGTTGGAATAAGAAATGCAAGAACATCCACAAGACAAGGAGGCACAGAAGACATGCCAGTAAAAGCATGAACCTAAAACCAAACCTGAGAAGCGAACGAACATTCAAAAAACAAATGAGAGTGGGAATCGATAACCATATCACACAAGGGGCATCTAAGCAGGTTTAAGTCGATACTAGGACTGACATCCCATTGCCGTAACCTATCTTGAGTCTTCAGCTTCTCCTTGATCATGAGCCACATATAAATAGCATGTCGAGGGATACAATGAGGAAACCAAACGACATGATACCAATCAACAACATCAGTTCTCAACTGAAGAGAATCTCATGCACCAGCAACCGAGAATCATTAAAATACCCCCTGAACATCATGCCAAAAAATCACATCATCTAAATAATTATTAATGTATGAAACAAGAATATCAACAACATTCGAAAATCTAGACGACCAATCATGAGGCCATCTCCAAGAACCATTAGAAATAAGGTTACTAACCATATCTGACAAAGAAAAATCAGAACGAACAATATTTATAACCGTAAGCATGTCATATAATAGGCATGGATCAGCCCATCTATCGAACCACATAGAGTTAGACCTGCCATTATTAATCTTATGCTAAATGAAAGGCCGAACACGAGGTCTGACTTGAAGAAGCTTACGCCAGCCCTAACTCACGTTACCCAAACAAGGCACATCCCAAAACCTCCTGCCCTTTAGCTTATATGAATGAATCCATTAAACCAATAACGACTCTTTATTAATCAAAATGCACCATATATGTGTAGCCATAAGAGCAATATTAAAATCCTCAATTCTACGAATGCCCAAGCCACATTCACGTTGAGGTAAATAAATAGCCTCCCAAGCCACTTTAGCCTTACCCTTCTTCATCTCTCCTTGGCACCATAAAAAGCCCCTCATAAGTTGCTCTAATTCAAAAATAATTTAAGCAAGAAGAATAAAAACCGAGGCCCAATAACTATGCATGGAAGATAAAACCGATCTCACAAGTTGAAGCTGACCTGCTAATAATAGGAATTTATTTCTCTAATTGTTGACTCGACTTTCAAGATTTTCAATAAGAACCTTACAATCTCGTTATAATAGCCTAGAAGAGATAAGAGGAACACCAGGATATCTAATAGGTAAAGTACATTCAGCAAACGGCATAGAGCTAAGAATATTATCCTTCAAGGGATTCAGGACATTACAAAAGAAAGTAGTGCTTTTAGGAATACTCAAGACAAGTCCCAACACATTTTTAAACTCCTCCAAAGCATCCATAATGACCCAAACAGAATTGGGGTGGCCCCTTGCAAACAAGAAGAGGTCATCTGCAAAACAAAGGTTAACAATACGTTGCTGCTCACAAATATGATGGTATTGAAAATCCTCTGCATTTTGCATTCTACGCTGCAAGATAAGAGTTAACACCTCCATAACTAATGTAAATAAGTATGGAGATAAAGGGTCACCTTGTCATAGACCACGCTTACCATTAAACCAGCCATGAATGTCACCATTAATACCAATAGAGTAAGAAGTAGTAGTGACACAAACCATAATCTAATCCACCATAGTCGGATGAAAGCGAAACCTACCTAAAATAGACCTAAGGAATCCCCAATCAACCGTGTCATAAGCCTTCTGAATGTCAACTTAAATGCACATCTTGGAGGACCAGACTTTTGATGGTAGTTACGCATAAGTTCTTGCGTAAGCAAGATATTATCCAATATCCGACGACTTGGAACAATGGCTGATTGATTAATACTTACCAAATCCCTAAGATACCCTTTAATATGATTCACTATAATCTTACTAATGCATTTAAATAAGACATTACAACAAGATATAGGGCGATAATCATTTATTTTAGCAAGGGTAGTCACTTTTGGAATGAGATAAATAATAGTATAATTAAGCTCTTTTAAAAGCTTACCGTTGGAGAAGAAATCCCTGATTGCAATAGTGACCTGTTGGGAGTTATACATTCCTGACTTAGTACCGTTATTCATATACTTAGTACCGCTAGTTATAGTTAGTACTGACAGTACAAAATGTTAAGTACTGCTCAGATAGTTAGTATCGTTAGTATAAAATAGTTAGTACCGTTTAAGAGATATGCATGAGTTATTAATAGGAAAAGATATGCATGATCTTTTACGCGTTTTGTAAGCCAAGATTAAGGTTTTACTTAGTGTATAAAATGAACCCTTATGGCATAGTTAGAGATATCAGTTCATTGTCAATCTCATAGTTAGCAAGGAATACAAAAGCTTAGTTATCAATATTCATTGTTATTCTTTGCATTATAAGTTAGATTCCGCATAACTTATAGTGTTCTTAATCATTGTTTCTCCTGTAGTTTGCGTGAATCTATTCATATTAGCTACAACCCTTAACAAGGTAGTAAGATCTATATTCAAAGGGATCCACATGACCTTACCACCCAAAATATCCCAATACTTCTTAAAGAATGCAACAATAAACCCATATGAACCAGGAGCTTTGCCATCCCCTATGTAGAATAAAGCACCTTTAATTTCACTGGCGGACACTTCACTAACCATGAATTCAGCCTTATGATTTGAAAGAACCCGAGAGAAAAGTCTGTGATCATCAAGAGGGGTGATGGTACCCTCTAACCCAAGAAACTGTTCATAATGGGAAACAAAAGCACTAACGACCACATTCCCTTCATGAAGAACATTAGAGGAATCCCAAACCATCTTAATTCTATTATGAGCGCACTTACTTTTAACAATCTTATGGAAATAAGCCATATTAGAGTCACCCGCATTAAGCCATTCAATTTTAGACTGTTGTCTTAAAAACCTTTCTTCATCTAAAGAGGCTTCTTTAAAAGCCAGTAGATAATGAGCATGTTCATCACGAAGTAATGAACAAGAAGGGTTATGATCAATTGCTTTCTAAGCCTCATCAAGTTCCACACGAAGATGATTAACCCGATCATGTAAATTACCTTGATCATGAAGAAGTTTATGAAGGGGAGTTTTAAGCCCTTTCAACCTTTTAACAACTCTATACATAACACACCCATTAACATTTAAATTCTAACCAGATCCAACCACATCACGAAAACCCTCTTTGTAAACAAGAAAATTAGAGAATTTAAAGGGCTTATGTTTAGGTCTATTAACCTTAGGGATTCGGAGCATACAAGGAGAGTTGTCAGAAATACGATAAGACTGAAATATAGCTAAAGAACCCGAGAAATCATTAGTAAAAGGAATATTACACATGATCCTATCAATTTTCTTCAACATGCCATTGGAGCCTTTCGGCTTTTGATTCCATGTAAAATGGAGGCCGGTAGCATTAACATCCATAACTTCTATTTTTTGCACACACTCTTTAAATTCCCGTATAGCAATATTAGGCTCATAACCACCACCTGAGTGATCCTCAAGGTTAAGAGCAGCATTAAAATATCCTAAAAGAACCCATGGTTTATCATGCATAAGTGAAGCATGGCCAGCCAAATTATTCCAAAGAGCATGCCGATCAACATAATAATTATCTGCATAAATAAATGAGCAAAAAAGAGCTTTGTTATTCACTCTAATATTAATTTGTACATGCATAACCTGGTTGGTTTGAGCCATAATCATAACGTCCACAATAACATCATTCGAGCCAAGAATAATCCAAGAACCTTTAGGACAGAGACTCCCATTAGAAGTCTATTTCCACCTATGATAAACCTTTTTACAAGTGTCATAAACAACAGCCACATAGGCATGTGACTCTAAAATAGCACATACACTCAAATTATTATCATTCATCACCTGACGAACCTCTTTTTGCTTAGGGGAGCGGTTTAAACCCCTTATATTCTAAGAAGTAACACTAAACATTAGAGACCGTATGAGCAGGATTGCTTGCCCCTGTATTTGGAATATTCAAGTTTATGGATTCCTCCCAAATATTTTCAACTTCTTCTTCCTTGTCCTTATCCAAAGCAGCAAATGGATTAGACATAGTAATATTAGACATCTTCATCATACCCGTATCCACAACGTCTTTTTCTTGCTACCTATCATTTGGATTATCTATAGTAGTAACTGAAGCACCAACATTAGTATCTTTAGATGGGCCAGCTTTGGAACTTGCTTCACCACAGTTACCACCACCATTAGAACCAGCACTAGGAGCCATAGGTTGATAATTAAACTCCTTCCCAACATGAAAACCTTTAGCTACAGGAACACCCTTAGGTAGCTTGTTACCCGCTGAACTCCTTTTGTTATTACATTTCTTATTCACCACTTATTGGTAACCGTCATTATTATACAATACTTATTATTATTATTATAACAAGAGGTGTGAGATGAGCACTAGCAATATACTCACCCAATATCTTGGGACAGTTCCTATCAAGAAAGAGATTCACCACTTCGGTGAATCATTTGTTGTCCTTCTATTTCTTGTTGGGTGGAATTTTGTTACTCTTCCCCAACTAGATTGTACTATAGGGAACACACTTTATGGTCATGCCAAGGGGTGCAGCAGGGTGACCCCCTTGGCCCTTTACTTTTTTTTAGTGTTACATCCTTTGATATGTAAGATTAGAGACTCCTTTAGCCTTTCTCTACAGGCTTGGTATCTGGATGATGGCACTATTATTGGAGATAATTTGGTTATGGGGAAGGTTTTAGAGTTAATTATGGAGGATGGACCTCATTATGGCTTGCATCTCAACGTCGATAAAACTAGGGTTTTTTGGCCAAAGGAAGACCCTAAAAGCAGGCTTGCAGGTGTTTTCCCGCCTAATATTCCTCGGCCGTTGCATGGCACTAAATTACTTAGTGTGTGCCTGCTAGTGTGGATTTCAATTTCAGCAGTGTGCTTGTGATGAAGAGAGTGGCCAAAACCATTATGTTGATGGATATAATTTCTAAGATTAATGATCCTCAATGTGAGTTGTTACTTCTTCATGCATGTGTAGGTATATCCAAACTATATTTTGCTATGCACACATGTTCTTCACACGTGTTTGAGATGGCACAATGTTCTTTTGATGCGGCTCTTCATTTCGCTCTAGAGCGTATTGTCACTGCTTCTGGACGTGGTTTTGGTGATTGGCAATAGAGACTTGCTACCTTACCCTTTGCATTTTGGGGGCTAGGCGTCTATTGTGCAGGTGATGTTTTGAATTATGCATTTCTTGCGTCTAGATTGCAGTCTTCTAGCTTACAGACTAAGTTGCTTCTACATTCTGGTATTGTAGCTTCTAGGCCTACATTCAATGATGCCTTATATGCGTTTAATACAAAAATAGACACTAGCCTTTTAAGTAATGCAAGTGAGATCGCTGCCCCCAAATTCATAAAGAAACTGGCAGATATATATTTCACACGTGTTACTCAAACTGCAGAATCCACTTTTTCCTTATCTTCTCGACATATCGCTTTATGGCAATCTCAAATGGAGGATCACACTTCTGATTGGCTTAGGGTGGTTCCGATCTCTGGGCTAGGACAAACTATGAACGGTAAGACTTATCCTTTTATACTATCGATTAGGTGTCCCCTTATTTTCTGTTTTGAAGCCGTGCTCAGCTTGTTCCAAAGTCTTTACAGGGGATATTTATAGAGACCATGCTGTATCTTGTGCCGGTATTATTGGTATCAAGCATCAGCATAATGTTGTGCGTGATACCCTGGTTGACATATGTTTTCGGTTAGGGATTTTGGCTGGAAAAAAAGCTGATATTGGTCTTGGTAGAGGATCTGACAAGCCTTTGCGTCCTGTGGATATGTTACTCTATTCGTGGGATGAGGGGCTTGATGTGTGTGTGTGGATTTGACAAGGTCCTCACCATTGACGCAGACTGGTATGGTTGATTTTGTGCCTGGTTGTGCGGTGATTGATGTAGCACATCGTTAACGGGTCAAGTACGAGGCTAACTGTGCAAACATCAGATATGGTTTTCTCTCTTTTTCATTTCTTCGCTTGGGAAATTAGATAAGGATGCGGTGACCCTACTAAAGCGGATTTGAAAGTTCTTCATGACTCACGACATTGGAGCACGTGCTGCTATTCATATTTTTAATAGGATTAGCTTTACTATAGCTAAAGGAGTGGGAGCTTGATGAATGCTAAAATACACATCTTTTATAACCCAGAAAACACTATAAAAGGACTAAAAACACTAAAATATGATTAGTTATGTTGCAAATATGTTTGGTTTGTGTTTTTATGTCTTACAGGCACAAAAGATTGAAAACGAAGCAAAAACGGTAAAATTCGGGTGACTTTCGATGACGTTTTCACATTTATCGAGGTTCAAACAAAGTCGTGAATATTCCTCGATCACACCATTGGAAAGAGAACGAAAAAACGAGTCCAACGATACTGGCCTTTTATATTTAAACCTTTTTATTTTGAACCTTTTTCGTCCCTGTTTGAACCTTTAGTTATAATGGACCAGACCAAGTTAAAATGGGGTTATATATTAAACTTTGCATATAATTATATGAAGCTATGCTTGGCACAGCGGTAGTGTGCATAGCCTCTTATCCAATAGGTCTCTAGTTTGATCCATGCTGAGGGTTTATCCCCTCATTATCTACGTCAGCTGCCATGTGGTGCCACGTGGCAGACCCGATCCAGACCCGATTCGACCCGGCCCATGACCCGACTTGACCTGGCCCATGACCCGACCTGACCCAACCCAATACCCGGCCAT